>AWOL01S0010187.1:2261-96618 GCA_000715115.1 Nicotiana otophora | reverse complement strand
GGAAAAAGAGTGAACAATATATATATATATATATATATATATATATATATATATATATATATATATATATATTGTAGATCTATCCACACTGTCAGAAAATGAACTCACTTGCTTAAGTGTGTTGGACAATGATCCCCTCCTTTGGCACAAGAGACTTGGACATGCAAGTCTGAGTCAACTCAACAAATTAGTCTCCAAGGACCTGGTGATAGGGCTGCCTAACATCAAGTTCAAGGAAGACAAAGTTTGTAAGGCTTGTACAAGGGGGAAGCAGGTAAGATCCTCTTTCAAATGCAAGAAAGTGGTAAGCACCACCAGAACGATGGAACTGGTCCATATGGATCTCTATGGTCTAATGAGAACGTTAAGCAAAAGTGGTAAAAGATACGTGATGGTGCTTGTTGATGGTTACTCTAGGTTTACTTGAACATTGTTTTTAACATCTAAAGATGAAGCATTTGACATGTTCACTTCTTTTGTTAGAAAAACTCAGAAACAACTAGGTAATCAACTTGCATCAATCAGGTCTGATCATGGCACTGAATTTGAAAATGCTAAATTTTTTGAATTTTGTGATGAGCATGGCATAGATCATAATTTTTCTGCTCCTAGGACTCCACAACAAAATGGATTAATTGAAAGAAAGAATAGGACACTTGAAGATATGGCTAGGACTATGCTTCTTTCTAGTAAACTGCCCTATAGCTTCTGGGCAGAAGCTGTAAATACTACATGCTACATCATAAATAGGTGTATGACTAGACCTCTTGTAGAGAAGACTCCCTATGAGTTACTTAAAGGGAGAAAACCAAATATATCTCATCTTAGGGCATTTGGATGCAAGTGCTTTGTGCACAACCATGGTAACTCCCTAGGTAAGTTTGATCCCAGAAGTGATGAGGGAGTATTCTTGGGATATTCTTCAGATAGAAAAGCCTATAAAGTCTATAACAAAAGAACTATGTGTGTTGGAGAAAGTGTTCATGTGGTTTTTGATGAAACTAACATTCTTTTCGAGAGACAGGAACATGATGATGAAGCAATTGGGCTGGTAAAAAACTTAAATGAAACCACAGCCCAGACTGAAGCTGCACTGGAAGAAGGAACGGGTGATGGAACAGGTTCTTCCACCCAGAGCAACATGACAGGGGGAACAGAACAAAGCGGAAATGATCCCCAAACCTTAATGGAACCTGTCCATGAACTTGTTCCACAACAACAAAACACTGAAGGAACATCAAGGGGAAACCAGTTGGTTGTAAAACCTTACAAGTATCAAAGTTCTCATCCCATTGAGAACATAATTACTGATCCAACCTCTGGAATTAAAACCAGATCTTCATTAAAGAATCTTTGTGCTTTTAATGCTTTCTTATCTCTTATTGAACCTAAAAATGTTGCCGAGGCTTTGCAGGATGCAGACTGGGTAAATTCAATGCAATATGAACTCAACTAATTTGAAAGGAGTCAAGTTTGGCATCTGATCCCAAGACCCTTGGACAGATCAGTAATTGGCACAAAATGGGTCTTCAAAAACAAACTTCATGAAGATGGAACTATTACAAGGAACAAGGCAAGATTGGTGGTTTAAGGATATGGCTAGGAGGAGGGCATAGACTATGATGAAATCTTTGCTCCAGTTGCAAGGTTGGAAGCAATAAGACTCCTTATAGTCTTTACTGCTTATATGGAATTCACCCTCCACCAGATGGATATCAAGAGTGTCTTCCTCAATGGCTATCTAAAGGAAGAAGCATTTGTCAAGCAACCTCTGGGGTTTGAAAACAAGGAGAGTCCCGATCATGTGTACAAACTTGACAAAGCACTTTATGGGCTCAAGCAGGCTCCAAGAGCATGGTATGAAATATTATCAAAGTTTTTGCTTGAGCATGACTACAAGAGAGGTAAAATTGATAATACTTTATTCTTGAAAAAAAAAGGTAAATATCCCTTGGTTGTTCAGATATATGTTGATGATATAATCTTTGGAGCAACTACTGATAATTTAAGTAAAGAATTTGCTAAACTAATGGGGAGTGAATTTGAAATGACCATGATGGGTGAGCTTAATTTATTTTTAGGCTTACAAATTAAATAAAATTCAAATGGAACTATGATCCATCAGCAAAAGTATGTAAAAGAGTTGCTTAAAAGGTTTAAAATGGAAGACTCCAAGAAATTGACACTCCTATTGCAACAGCTACAAAGTTGGATATAGATGAACCTAGTTCATCTGTTGATCAGAAGTTGTATAGGGGAATGATTGGCTCATTGTTGTATCTCACTGCTAGTAGACCTGGCATTGTTTTCAGTGTAGGCCTTTGTGAAAGATTTAAGGCAAATCCGAAGGAGTCTCACTTGACGGCTTTCAAGAGAATTTTGAGATATCTAAAAGGCACCACTAATCTTTGTCTTTGGTATCCAAAAGGTATTAATTTCAATCTTGTGGGATACGCTGATGCTGATTATGCAGGTTTTCTTGTGGATAGAAAGAGCACCTCAGGTATGCACACTTTCTTGGCTCATGTCTTGTGTCTTGGCCACCAAAAAGCAAAATTCAGTGGCCTTATCTACTGCTGAAGCTGAGTATGTTGCTGCTGCTTCATGTTATGCTCAATTGTTGTGGATCAAACAATAATTAATGAACTTTGGAATTGATGTTGGTTGTATCCCTATTTTTTGTGATAACACTAGTGCAATTAGTATGACCAAGAACTCGGTTCATCACAAGAGAACTAAGCACATAGATGTTAGGCATCACTTTTTGAGGGATAACTATGAAAAAGGGTTGATCTCTGTGAAATTTTGTGCTACTGACAAGCAAATAGCTGACATCTTCACAAAAGCCCTAAGTAGTGATCACTTTGAAAGGAACATGTTAGAATTAGGGATGATTAAAATCACCTAAAAGGATCAGTTCAGAATTCACAATGAAAAAAAGGAAATTGAAAAAAAAAATTGTTGTTGGTTTTGGTTAGAAAATCTGAAATATGTATATAATTAGATTAATTTTTGCTCAGACTCATACTTTCAATAGTACACACTCTTGTGCCATGTGTTAAAATGACTCATTAATCTCCAATGATATTTTCTCTATTTTGGCAAATTTAGACTTACACAAGAGAATTATCAGTGAAGAACCTGGTTCATCAAGATAACACGGTATGTTTTCTACACTCTGCATAATTTGAAATACTAATATTTGGATCATGAGCAGAGTCCTACTTAATTCCAAACTCTTTTTGGACTTATCCGTTACAAGTGAACCAGTTCTGTTCAAAAGATTCCCAACCGAATTGAAGTACCTAGATTCTAGGGATACACTCTAAAGTCTTTTCAAAACTGAAATTCAATTTGGTTATACTTCCACACCCACTATCATCCCTTCCACCACCCCAACCTCTAAAAAGAGAGTAAAGATGCTTGCTCGCAAGGTTGTTGCGGGGAGAGAACAAATTTGGAGAATAGGTTTGTACTAGTAGGATCTAAAGCAGGTGTTGAAACTACAGAGTCTGGAGGAATTGGTGGTAAAAATGAAAAAGAAAAAGAAAAAGAGAGCAAGGGTGTTCGAAGTGCTGTGAGGGAAAAGGGTAAAAGAGTGGTTGATTCTTCATCCACTCATGTGAGTTTAACCAAAGACACAGGTTGAATGGTTTTTTGGGGAGAAAAATCTGTTGGAGTAGAGGAGAGTGTAAAAAAGAATAGGGGGAAGTGGGTCTGGCGAAGCCGCTGAAGGGCTGGTTCAACTTAGAAAAAAATATAGATGAACCTGTTTCATCTGAACAGGAAACCCTCGCAGACCTACTGAAGAGAGTGACTGAAAGTTATAATCCAAAGAATAAAGGGAGGTTGGTACAAGCAAGGATCATTTTGGGGAAAATACACTGCCTGCTTGTGACTATGAAGTCCATGTCACTCCTAAAGAACCTGGTTCATCTAAGAAGGTACCAGTGAATAGCAAGGTACGAGCCTTGGTGCAAGAAAGTGGGGCTAAGGATGCTGAGATTGAGAGGCTGAAGAAAAGGTTGGCTGAGGTAGAGTCTGAGAGAGATGCTCTCAGAACTAAACTAGCAAGAGAAAAGGAGAAGAATGATGGAATTCTTCAAGACATGTTGAAACTTCTCCAAGCAAAAAACCAAGCCCCCATTTCTTCCAAGCCTTAAACTTCTAACCCAGTGTAGACCTTTCAGTGACCCAGTTTGGGATGTTTTTTGTTTGCTCATGTTTTCAGTATTTTTATTTCTTTTATGCTTTGTGGAAGAATTGTATCAATCATCAATGAAATTCATTGTTCCATGATTGCATTTGAAGTAGCCCAGTGGCCATGAGTAAGTTTTAAAATCTGGTTATCTCACATTTTTTATGCAACTTTTCGATGATGCCAAAAGGGGAAAAAAGTTGTGCTTTACACTTTGAACAGTGATGTTTATAACCTAATGAACCTGGTCCTTGATGATAAGTGATAAAAAGGAAAAATATTTCTAACATTATGTTGATGTTGAGCTAAGTTGAAATATGGCCTAAGCTTATAGAAGCACAGAGTTTGTCATCATCAAAAAGGGAAATTTGTTGGCCTAAGTAAAGGATAGTTTTGAAGATTGACAAAGGAACTCAGGGATGAACCAGGTCCATCACTGGTAGGCATAGATACGGGCAGATTCAAAGCACGTGAGATGCACATGCAGGAGATAAACGAATCTGGCATAATAATAGATATCTCCTGATCGAAAAGATTGAATAATTGATAAGGAGAAGGACTCCTTACTCAACGAGAACATTATCCAAGATAAGGAAGGAGTTAGGAGTTGAGATTAACTAGAACTCATCCACCAAGGAAGAGTAGCATTAGAACTCTAGTTATTTTCTACTCTACTAACTCTATAAATCGCAGGATGTTCTCATTCTACGTGTGACGCACAAAAGCAGAAGTTAAACGTGAATTGAGAGCAAAATAGCAAGGCATTTTGCAAGCAACTCGTGTGTGATTCAAGTGTGCGAACCTGAAGCTACATGAACCAGATAGAAGAACCAGTTTCAAGTGTCTGTCTTTTATTCTAGTTCAATTGTAGTAGGTGTTTTCATATTGTACCTTTCAGCTTTATCTAGAGGCAATTGTAATAGGTACTCAGAGTATTCAAGTTAGAGTTAACTTGAAGTTGTCGCAACAGTTAGAGGTTGGTTGCCACAACAGGATTAGAGTTAATCCTAGGTTTACAAAAGTATTTTGTAAATACAGTTTTTGGCTAAGTGATTTAGTGGAGAGTTTGGAAAAATCCTACTGGGAAGTAGGTTGTGGTTTTTTCACCTTTTGAGCAAGGTGTTTTCCACGTAAAATACTTGTATTCTTTAAATTATGCATTTATTATTCCACAACAGTAGTATAAGGAACACATAGAAGAACCAGGTCCTTCTATAATCCGTGCACGTGAAAAATTGGACACCACACAAATCACCCTCCCCCTTCTTGTGTGGTATTGAAGTTAAAACATCACTGTCTTTGTAGTTGAGGCTTGCATTCCTCCAACGATTGATAAAGTCGATAACTTGTTCACTCTTCCGTTGACGAGTATTTTTAAGTTCCACCATGCTCACAATGTGCCTTGTTCTATAAAAGCGATTGAGGAACTCGTGCTCTAGTTGATCCCAGCTATCAATAATCCTACCTCGAGGTCTGTATACCAATCAAAAGCATTTATTTTAGCGAGCGGACGAACTGCTTGACGAGGTAATCTCCATAAGTCCCAGCATTGTTGCATGTCTCAACGAAGTGTGCCACATGTTGCTTTGGGTTGCCTTTTCCATAAAACTGTTGAAACTTTGGAGGTTGATAGCCAGCAAACATCTTCAACATATCGATCCTCGCAGTATATGGCTTTGCATATGTGAGAGAGGACTTGGTAACAACTTCGTACTTGCTTTTAATAGTTCCTTCAATGAACTCCTTCAGTTGATCGATTGGAATCATCCCTTCAGATGAGACAGGGATAGCCTTAGTGGATGTAACTTGTCTCGGGGGAGAATTACTCTGTGGAACCTCTGGGAGCTTGCTAGGTACATGGGTGGATTCTTCTTCCATCAAGATTCCCACCATATCTGTTAACTTGTCAATTCTAGCATCTTGATTTTGCATGCACTTGGTCACGCCGGCGATTGCTTCCGTCAAATTTGCCAATTGTTGTTCCACAGATGAAGTGTTTGTCACCATGGCTTGCATGATTGTTGTAGATGATGGGGAGTAGCATGGATTGTCACACAGATTGATTCTCGAATGGCTCACACTATGCGGTGTAAGTAGGGAGGATCCATCACTTGAAGCATCATCATCTTCCTTCACAACAGAGTACTTAGATCATGAGAGGTCAAGCAGAGCAAGAGTTTTCTTGATCTTTTCAGCAACATCGCTTCCTCCTTCGGGTGTGTTTGTAGAAGATCTTGCTCCTTTTGAGGATGAAGATCCGAAAATAAGGGTTGATGCGGACGACACTTGGAGTACTTGTTGTCCTAAAGAGCTTGCTTTGCTCCTCGTAACTTGTCCGAAGCTTCCAAAGGTAACATCGAGGATGCTTTCCACATCACCATAAAACCTGGAGTTAGCAGCCTTGGTGAAAGTTGATCCGGGGTTGATTTTCTTTGAAACTATTTTTGATGTTCTTAAACTTTGGTGATTGAAAAGTTAAGATAAGAGATAGAGATTGTCACACTGGGCGTGCCTGAATTTGTAGACAATAAATTGCGTCGAGAAAATAAAATCAAGACCGAAAAATATTGCAACAATCGTAATATTTTATTTCAAATATTTGAGTGTTACAATCTCTATGATTCCTCTGATTCTACTTTTCCAATATGAATTCAAGAGCCTTCGAGCTTAATCTTGAATTTTATTTTATTTTAATCCAAGTGCTTGCAGCTTGATCTTGATCTTGACATATTTTTAATCCAAGAGCTTGCAGCTTGTTCTTGAATCTTTGGCTTGATCTTTTAGTCCTTAGAACACTTGAATGCTTGTAGCTTTTAGAGAAATCTTCAGCGTTTGATCCACGAGCTCCCTCTTACTTCTTGTTATAACTTCTGGTGTCTTTTCTGGGTTATGAAGACCCCTATTTATAGTTGTGAAAGAGAAGAATTTTGATAGGAACAAACTCTTTTCGACCATTCAGATTGAAGCGTGACAATGCCACATTTGATTGGCCAGAACATGTCACTTGCACATATGGCGCAGTTTAATTGACCTTTAATTTGACTTGACATGCCTTATCATTTTTGACACGTGGCACGATCCTATTGGCTCTTCCGTTTGATTTGGCGTGCCACGTCATTTGACACGTGGCACCAAACTGGGCCTCTAGGAAGATGACTTATTGTGCCTAATGAAGTGAGCTCATTATTTGTAGCCCAACTAAATGAGCTTGCCCAGTCAATATTTATTGGACTTAAGTAATTAATTCAATTATATTAGCCCATAATATTTATTTGGACTAATATATATATTAAATTTAAACATAATCTAAATGATTATTGGATTTAAATTCAATAAATTTTAGATGCCTACGAGGACTTTTGCAAAAATATGTAACTCATTTCTGTATATATTCAATGACCACTATCAATCCGATTGGCCACAGTGCTAGTCTTGTCGATAGGACAACAACATCAGAAAAGAAGATTTCAAGTCTCACGGTTTCTGCTTTGACGTCCATTTCACAACTTGTGTTATAACGAAAGATGATAAGTCTTGGCCGACCAATCTAACATGCCAAGATATATAGCGTTCCCCAAATAAAAGGAGNGCCAACTGCTCTTCCACAGATGAAGTGTTTGTCACCATGGCTTGCATGATTGTTGTAGATGATGGGGAGTAGCATGGATTGTCACACAGATTGATTCTCGAATGGCTCACACTATGCGGTGTAAGTAGGGAGGATCCATCACTTGAAGCATCATCATCTTCCTTCACAACAGAGTACTTAGATCATGAGAGGTCAAGCAGAGCAAGAGTTTTCTTGATCTTTTCAGCAACATCGCTTCCTCCTTCGGGTGTGTTTGTAGAAGATCTTGCTCCTTTTGAGGATGAAGATCCGAAAATAAGGGTTGATGCGGACGACACTTGGAGTACTTGTTGTCCTAAAGAGCTTGCTTTGCTCCTCGTAACTTGTCCGAAGCTTCCAAAGGTAACATCGAGGATGCTTTCCACATCACCATAAAACCTGGAGTTAGCAGCCTTGGTGAAAGTTGATCCGGGGTTGATTTTCTTTGAAACTATTTTTGATGTTCTTAAACTTTGGTGATTGAAAAGTTAAGATAAGAGATAGAGATTGTCACACTGGGCGTGCCTGAATTTGTAGACAATAAATTGCGTCGAGAAAATAAAATCAAGACCGAAAAATATTGCAACAATCGTAATATTTTATTTCAAATATTTGAGTGTTACAATCTCTATGATTCCTCTGATTCTACTTTTCCAATATGAATTCAAGAGCCTTCGAGCTTAATCTTGAATTTTATTTTATTTTAATCCAAGTGCTTGCAGCTTGATCTTGATCTTGACATATTTTTAATCCAAGAGCTTGCAGCTTGTTCTTGAATCTTTGGCTTGATCTTTTAGTCCTTAGAACACTTGAATGCTTGTAGCTTTTAGAGAAATCTTCAGCGTTTGATCCACGAGCTCCCTCTTACTTCTTGTTATAACTTCTGGTGTCTTTTCTGGGTTATGAAGACCCCTATTTATAGTTGTGAAAGAGAAGAATTTTGATAGGAACAAACTCTTTTCGACCATTCAGATTGAAGCGTGACAATGCCACATTTGATTGGCCAGAACATGTCACTTGCACATATGGCGCAGTTTAATTGACCTTTAATTTGACTTGACATGCCTTATCATTTTTGACACGTGGCACGATCCTATTGGCTCTTCCGTTTGATTTGGCGTGCCACGTCATTTGACACGTGGCACCAAACTGGGCCTCTAGGAAGATGACTTATTGTGCCTAATGAAGTGAGCTCATTATTTGTAGCCCAACTAAATGAGCTTGCCCAGTCAATATTTATTGGACTTAAGTAATTAATTCAATTATATTAGCCCATAATATTTATTTGGACTAATATATATATTAAATTTAAACATAATCTAAATGATTATTGGATTTAAATTCAATAAATTTTAGATGCCTACGAGGACTTTTGCAAAAATATGTAACTCATTTCTGTATATATTCAATGACCACTATCAATCCGATTGGCCACAGTGCTAGTCTTGTCGATAGGACAACAACATCAGAAAAGAAGATTTCAAGTCTCACGGTTTCTGCTTTGACGTCCATTTCACAACTTGTGTTATAACGAAAGATGATAAGTCTTGGCCGACCAATCTAACATGCCAAGATATATAGCGTTCCCCAAATAAAAGGAGACAGAAACTAGTACAGTACTAGTTAAATCACCCTTTGCAACGTTGTGGCAGGGAGTAAGAATGGGGATCAAGGAACATATATCAACTGATGATGCAGAAAACACTATAACAGAAGAAGAGAACATGGCAGTTTGGCTTCTTGGTATCAAAACACTTCGAATTCAGCCATATAGTCTCCCACCTCTTGGTTGGTATTTCTGTTCTTGCTCTTAGATCTCTGTCTTACTGAAATTTATTAGTTTTGCTGACACAACACTTATTTGAATTAGGTCCTTATGATGTCAAGATTAAAATTAAAGCTGTGGGTATATGTGGAAGTGATATCCATCATTTCAAGGTAAGTTTAGTCTGTTTAATTGTCAAAAAAAAAAAAGGGTACTTCAATTATTAATAGTTTGATGGTTCAAGCTAGATAGAAGACTGGTGATACAGAGCAATTGTTATAAGGTACTTAGCTAAATTACTATGATTTGTATGATCCAGAATATGAGAGTAGCAAATTTCGTGGTTAAAAGGCCGATGGTACTTGGGCACGAGTGTGCTGGAATTGTAGAGCAAGTTGGTAGCCAGGTGAAGTCCCTGATGATCGGGGATCGCGTAGCTTTGGAGCCTGGTATTAGTTGCAGGCAGTGTTACTTATGCAAAGACGGTCGCTACAATCTCTGCCGTCAAATGAAATTCTTTGGCTCTCCTCCAACTAATGGTGCTTTAGCCAATCAGGTAATGTATCTGCTTAATCTTTTCCCCCCCAAAGTAGAATAAAAGGATACTTGAGGCTGGGCTTCACTTCAGACTTTCTCAGAGCTACCGAGCTTACATTGATAAACACGAGATGAACAATGGCTGAGGTCTGAGAGTTGTCCTGAGACCTATACTTCAAGAGAATTTACTTTTCTTGAAATCCTTTACTAGGCTTCATAAGAAGTGTGGAACTTGTCTCTGCATCAGGTGGTACATCCTGCAGATCTGTGTTTTAAATTACCAGATAATGTAAGCTTGGAGGAAGGGGCAATGTGTGAACCTCTGAGTGTTGGTGTTCATGCTTGTTGTCGTGCCAAGGTAGGTCCAGAAACCAAAATAATCATTATAGGTGCAGGACCTATCGGCCTTGTCACTATGCTGGCAGCTCGTGCTTTTGGATCACCGAAGATAGTCATTGTTGATATAGATGATCAGCGTTTATCTTTCGCCAAAGACCTTGGTGCTGATGAGATCATTAAAGTTTCTTCCAATGTACAGGTTCTCATCTTCTTGTTCCAATATATTGTGGTAGTCTTTCCCTTAATGGCCAAATATGGCTGTTTCATGCAATGTTCGAGGTGCAGGATGTGGAAGATGAAGTGGGACAAATATGCAATGCAATGGGAGGTCCTGTGGATATGAGCTTTGATTGTGTTGGTTTTAACAAGACTTTGTCTATGGCTCTGCAAGCCACCCATGCTGGTGGTAAGGTTTGCCTCGTTGGATTAGGCCAAAGCGAGATGACTCTCCCTCTTTCTTCAGCTGCTGCAAGGTATTTGTGATTCTATGATTTCTAGATGCTCACTAAAATACCTCTTGAAATTTTCAATCAGTCATTTTTTTTTCTCGTGTCATAGGGAGGTGGATGTCATAGGCATTTTCAGATATAGAAATACATGGCCACTCTGCATTGAACTTCTCAGAACTGGTAAAATAGATGTGAAGCCTCTCATAACCCACAGGTATAGGTTTACTCAAGAGGGGGTCGAAGAAGCCTTTGAGACCAGTTCTCGCGGTGGAAATGCCATCAAGGTCATGTTCAAACTATAGCTGCGTGGAATAGAAATTACTGGTAGTGTAGTCTAAACTGAAAGTCGGTATCCATTTTACCTCTTTCAGCTAGAAGTATGAATAAAAGAAAAGAAAACTTGAAACTTGTAGAGAAGGATATTATGGGCATGAATAATGTAGAGCTACTGAGCATTCATCCACTCGTCCACAAATTTCCATGAAACTTGGCTTGTCCACATCTAGAACTTTTACACAAGGTTTAATGTCAACCCATGATCACTAGGATAAATACCAGATATGAACATGATTTAGAAATATACAGTATGACTGAAAAAGTAAATAATCAACCAGTAAGACCTTTGCAGCAACATACCTTCCCATTATGCTGTTACAACTACATGCACAGCCCTATCTTCTAAGGAGTATGCTCCGACCATCTCTCAAATTTTACAGTGTTAGATGGGGCACAGAGGCAGTAGCGACTTGATTTCTAAAATGCAAAGAGCAGAAGACTGGTAGCATACTCGCAATATGCACGTGATACACGATGTATAAGTTACAACAACCATCTATAACCTCCAGGGAGCAGAGATCATAAATACAATTTTCTACTCCAGAATCAAACTTAATATGCTCTTTTAGGTGTCAAACAACAACCTGTATCCATTTCGAGACTTTCATCTTTATAGTGCTGAAGAAAAGCAAACCGAACTCATGCATGAGTTGGCAACTCGTATTAAGCTTTTTAATCCAAAAGGAAGCTAGAGAACAATAACTCTTGCTCACATGATGTGCACCTTGATTTCACTTGTCTTCAACAACTATTGCACCTGTGTACTCAATCTTGTGATAATATGTACAAATAGTACTATGTGACGGAAGCCTTTGTTTCAGATACTTTACATTTCAAAGACATGGTTCACTGAATGCTAGACGATCGCATTTACTTCAATTGAACTCCATCCTAACGGCCTTTGTACGGCACCATCATTCATCAATTGCCTTATTTTCATTGCATCATCCCACCTCTCTGCAGTCGCATAAGTGCTCGATGACAGAACATAATTACCACCATTATCAGGATCTAATTGAAGAAGTTTGTTGGCAGCAATTTCAGCAAGAACCACATTACCATTAAGTTTACAAGCACTAAGCAACATTCTCCACAAAACCACGTCTGCAGCCATAGGCATAAGATTTATAAACTCAAATGCTCTATTTAAATTACCAGAGCGGCACAACAAATCAACAACACAACCATAATGCTTCATTTCTGGCACCAATCCATGATGTTTTTCCATACTATCGAAGTATTCCAAACCTTTATCCACCAAACCTGCATGAGCACAAGCAAGTAGTACGCCGATAAAAGTACCATGAGTTGGCTTACAACGTTCTAACATCTGGGAGAACAGCTGAAGAGCATTGTCATGAAAACCATTCACTGCAAGGCCCGAGATTATCGAAGTCCAAGAAACAGTGTCCTTTCTGTTCATGCTAAAGAATACTTCCAAGGCTGTGTTAACAGATCCACATTTGCAGTACATATCCACCAAAGCATTCCCTACGTAAATATCCATTTTAATGCCATGCTGACGAACGTAATCATGCACTGCCTTACCCACATCAAGTGTACCTAAATGTGCACAAGCAGAGAGTACGCTAGCGACTGTAATTTCATCAGGCTTAACCTTAATTGCCATCATCTCTTGGAAAAGTGCAATAACTTCTGAAAAACGATTAGCTTTACAATATCCCGTGATCATAGAAGTCCAAGAAATCACATCCCTGTTGTGTATCTTATCAAAAATCTCCCTTGCAGCCATTAAATTCCCTGCTTTAGCATATGCCATGATCATGGCATTCCACGAAACAACATTTCTCTCCTCCATCTTAGCAAAAACTTCTTCAGCTAAGAAAACCAATCCACGTCTACCATACATATCAATCAATGTATTCCCCAAGTAGACATCAATTCTCACACAATTATCCTCAATATACTTTGCCACAAAATCCACAGTGTCAATATCCCCTATATGGCTACAAGCTAGTACTATTTTGACCAAAGTCACCGCATCTGCCTTTACATTTTCTGCCTGCATTGAACCAAAAAGACTCAATACGTCACGAAACCTATTACATTGACTGTATCCACAGATCAATGAGTTCCATGATACTAAGTCTCTGTCAGACATTTCATCGAACACTATTCTAGCCCCAGCTAAATCACCACAAGAACCATACAGACAAATCAGAGTATTACACACATATAAGTAAGACTGGTACCCAAGCTTCAGAACGTTAACATGAACTGCCCGTCCAAGAACAATATCCGAAAGTTGTACACAAGCCTTGAAGATGAAAATAAAAGTGAGGTTATTGCCATGAAATCCTTGTTGACGCATTTTGTCAAACATGTGGAGTGCAGCAATGGGTTGATCACTCTTACACAACCCACGGATTATGTAATTCCAAATTGGCAATGTTGGTCGTTCAATTTGATTAAAAGAGAGAAGGGCTTTGTGTAGGGATGTTGGGAAGAGGGAGTAGAATCTGATAACGTCTGAAATAGCAAAAGGGTCGGTGTGTTTTTCAGTTCTGATGAGGTGACCGTGAAGTTCTTTGGTGGATGAAATGGAATTTGAACTCTTCAAGAATGAGGTAGACGAAAATAGTCTTGAGAATTTCATAAAATTTTGAGACTTTGATTATAACTCCAATTCCTCGATAATATCTCTCTCTCTCTCTCTCTCTCTCTCTTTCTGTCTTACTACGTTATAGTTTGAAAAATGAAATGTTGGTTTAGCCCATTTCAAAAATAGGTGAAAAGAGAGTTGATTTGAAGCCGTACACCATATTTGTGTCACGTTTTAATCTTTATTTTATTTTTTAAAATTATTGATTTGGTAGCCATCTCATAAAAAATTCGTAATAATATGATAATTATACCCCTGACAAAAGATATAAAACGATCTCCTCCTCTTCTCTTAGCAACTTTACAAAAAAATCAGAAACTTGTCCAGATTCATCTTCAGAATCACACTTGCATGAAGTTGTTTCACCTTGAAGCTAAAACTTCATGCTAATGCACGCTGAAGTTATTTATCCTACAGTCTACAGTTTTGTCATGAATTTTATCCGAAACTTCCGTCTAAACATGTTGAAGTTATTTAGTTCATTTGCTAAAACTTCAGATTAAACATGCTGAAGTTATTTAGTTAATTTGTTAAAAATTCAGACTAAACATGCTTAAGTTATTTAGTTCATTTGCTAAAACTTCAGACTAAACATGCTTAAGTTATTTAGTTCATTTGCTAAAACTTCAGACTAAACATGCTTAAGTTATTTAGTTCATTTTCTAAAACTTCAGACAAAACATGCTGAAGTTATTTAGTTCATTTGCTAAAATTTCATACTAAACATGCTGAAGTTTTTTAGTTCATTTACTAAAACTTCAGACTAAACATGCTTAAGTTTTTGTCTTGCAGTATGTAATTTTCTAAAGAGTTTTTGCTAATGCATGCTGAAGTTATTTAGTTTATTTGCTAAAACTTCATACCAAAATATGCTGAAGTTTTGTAACGCAGTCTACAGTTTTGTCCTGAGTTTTGTCCGAAACTTCAGTCTAAACAAGCTGAAGTTTTTTTTAGTTTATTTGCTAAAACTTCAGTCTAAATATGCTTAAGTTTTTGTCCTGTAGTTTGTCAATAGTCTTTTATTAAAGAAGGGAAAACTCGTCTTTTTAAAATGCTTTTAACAAAAAAATGGGTACAGATGCAAACGGAAAAATAAAACGGGTATAAGTTAAAAAGGGGCGACCAAATAGGACGTCCCATGCAATTTTTACAAAAGAAAGTATCCATTTACTATTACTTGTCCATTATACTAAACATATATTTTGATATTTACTTATCCATTTTAGCAAATCAAAAGAAAAATAATTTTTTTTCTTATTTTACCCTTGTCATATAATTAATCATTTCCGAAACCATTTATCAAGACATTTTAAAATACTAGTACTATTATTATTATTATTATTATTATTATTATTATTATTATTATTATGGTAAAAAGTATACTTTATTTATAATTTTTTAAGAGGAATGTAAAATTTATTGCAGACAAGTAAAAGTGAACGAAGAGAGTACTAATTAAATACCATTAGAGAGAAATTTAAAATATGACATTCAATTTTAAATCAAATTTTGATAGTGTATTTTCATTTATTCAGAATAGTGTTTTACAAGATGTGCGCGCGAAGCGAGGTGTCTACCTGCTAAGAGGCGAGCCGCAAGCTTTGAGGCACTGAACTTAATCCTCATAATTTTTTAATTATTAATATTTATAAATTAATATTAGTTTCTATGTACGTGTGTTGCACGTATATCTCTCGCAAATTATTAAAAATTAAGGTAAATAATATTTTCTTCCTCTAGCTTTATATTAAAGATCAATCTTTTGCTCTAACTTTAAATAATATACATTGTTCACGTCATGTCTCTGTTAATTAAGACGACTTTAGAAAGACAATGTAATTGTCAACCAAGCGATGATTTTAGACGGACAACGTCATTTTGCTCTTCTTTGTCAAGTCTTCTTCTATGTCAAATTTCTTTTTCATGATATTTTTATTTGTCTTTCTGAATAAAAGCAGAAATATCTAAGTTTATATTAAAAACCAACTTACTATCTAACTTTAAACAATATATAGACGTTTTTCTTGGCATGTCTCAAAATATACCAATTAAGCAATGATCTTAGAAAGGTGGCCGTGTCACTTTACACTTTTGATTATTAAGTTATTCTCTTATATGTCCGATATATATAGCGAGCCACAAGTTCAATTTCATACAACTTATGTTAGTGGCGAACATATACTATTTGAGGGATTGCGACAAAAAGTGAGGAAAGAGACTGGTTAAATGTATATCAAGCGAGAAGAACTGTGAATCCAATATAAAAATTTTGACCTTATATATCAAGCGAGAAAATATCCATAACCATAAGAATAAAAAAATAAGAAAAATAGGAAAATCAAACAAAAGAAAGCTTACATTTACTAAGTTGTAGTAAGCTTTTCATACACAGTTGATAAGAGCACGAATGCTCTTACCTTGAGAATAATCATGTGGTCCAAGCAAGCCAAAAGATTTTGGAAAATCACGATCTATTATAGAAATTACGAAGTAAAATTTAACAAACTTATACTTAAGTGATAAATATAACTTAAAGCTTCTCCTTAGAATTTAATTAGGTCAATAAGTATACTCACGAGACAATGCTATGAATTCCTATCCAAATTGAGAGTCATTAGCAAAAAATTTCCTTTGCAAACAATAAAAAGAAAGTAGAATATATAACAACTCATAAGGATATGATGTGAGAATTAACCACGTTGGAATCCAATTCATGTCTTATATTAGTAAAATTTTTGTAACGACGCGACCGGTCGTTTTGAGAATTAGCATCCCGTTCGGTGGCATAAGGCCTCGAGCAACTTCGTATTATGTGTTATGACTTGCGTGTATGGTCGAGTTTGGTTTTCGGATGATTAGGGGTCAATTTGGAAGAAGGATTCTTGTTTTAGAAGTATAAGCGGTAAGAGTTGACCGGAGTTTTGACTTTTGTGTAGACGACTCCGAAATGACGTTTTGATGGTTCCAATAGCTCGGTATAGCGATTTGAGTCTTAGGAGCGTGTCCAAATGTTGATTTGGAGGTCCGTATGTCATTTTGGCGTTAATTGACGAAAGTTGGAAGATTTTTAGAAAGTTTGACCTGGAGTGGAATTTTTGATATCGGGGTCGGATTCCGATTCCGGAAGTTGGAGTAGGTCCGTAATATTATTTATGACTTGTATGCAAAGTTTGAGGTCAATCGGACGTCATTTGATAGGTTTCGGCATCGAATGTAGAAGTTAGGAGTTCAAAAGTTCATTAGGCTTGAATCGATGCGCGATTCATGGTTTTAGCGTTGTTTGAAGTGATTTGAAGGCTCGACTAAATTCGTATCATGTTTTAGGACTTGTTGGTATATTTGGTTTAGGTCCCGGGGGCCTCGGGTGAGTTTCAGATGGTTAACGAGTCAAATTTTGGACTTGGGGATGTGCTGAAGTTTTTCTGGTGTTTGTATCTGGTTTCCTTGTACGTGATCGCGTGGGAAGGTCTGCGATCACGTAGGCTAATTGGGGAAGCTGGGGGAGTTTGTTCTATGCGATCACCAGTTGGGGCATGCAATCGCATAAGCTGGAGGAGTCTGAGCATCGCGAAAGCGTGCGAAGGGCCGCGTTCGCGTAGAAGAAGTGAAGCAGGAGCTGAGTTCACGCATTGTTCTTCGCGACCGTGTGAAGAAGAACGTGATCACATAGGTCTGAGGAGGCATTGGTATGCGTTCGCAGGTGTAGTGATGCATTCGCGTAGGCTCTAATTTCTAGGCAGCTGAGTTGTGCTTCGCGATAGCGAGGCAATTTGCGCGATCGCGATGAAGGGTTGTCTGGGCAGAACTTAAATATTTCACAACGAGAGTTTGAGTTCATAACACAAATTTAATTTTGGTAGCTCGGTTGGAGGCGATTCTTGGAGAGATTTTCAAGTGAGTGATTGGGGTGAGTGATTCTTGCTTAGTTTTGGTTAAATTCCATGTTTATGTCTTTAATTTCATCATTTAATTAGTGATTTGGGTTGAAACATTGGGGGGGGGGGGTGGAGGAAAGTTCTTAGGCTGAATTTTGGGGATTTGAGCGAGATTTTGGTATAAGATTTGTATAATTCTAGTATGGTTGGACTCGGTATCGAATGGGTGTTTGATTTTTGTAATTTTGGTCGGGTTTTGAGACGCGGGCCCAGGTCATTATTTTGGAGCGATATTTTAAATTCTTAGCTAAGATCGTCATTTCAGTATTTAAAATTAGTTTCCTATAGTTATATTTATAGTATAAAATTATTTTAGGTAGATTTGAGCCATTCGGAGTTGGAAAATCAAGGGAAAAGCCTTCTAATTGATTGATTGGGCGGGGTTTGAGGTAAGTATCTTGCCTAACTTTGTGTGGGGAAACTATCCCTTAGGATTTGAGTTATTTGTGCTAATTGCGTCATATGAAGGCCGTGTACGCGAGGTGACGAGTACGTGCTCGGGCTTATTTGTAAAAATTTGACCGTTTAGGACCCTTAAGTTCTTGTGTTCATTAGATATGAAGTTGTTTGTCATGTTAAATCCCCCATTTACTAAATTCACCCTTACGTGTCTTAATTGGAATTAATTACTTCATGTTCTACCCTTATTGCCGATTACACTCTTATGTGCCTTAACTAAAGTAGGTTCCTCTTTTATCGTCATGCTATCTTTCCGTAATTGCTTAAACTTAATTGAAATTATTATTATTTTTTCCGTAATTGCCTAACATTAATTGAAATCATTATTATCTCTTCCGTAATTGGTTAGCCTTAATGGAAGTTTGTCACCCTTTTCATTTGTTGAAGTATTCGTATTCGGGGTCATTAATTCATGCTATCTCTCTTGTTGTCGAATTGCACTTTTGTGGAATCATTGTTACACATTACCTCTCCCTTGTTGAACTATTCTTGTTGAGACTATTATTTCCCTGTTATGCCTTTCTCTGTGAGTTCGTTCTTCCGCTTCTTTGTGTTCTGAAGTTCTTGTATAGATTTACTTGTCGTATTCTCGTGTTATTGTTGTTATTGCTATTGTATTCATTGTTGTTGAGCCGAGGGCAATACGTGGTTGTGATATTGAAACTGTTTTGAGGAAATGTTGTGGCATGTGGACACAAATTGTGAAAGTCATTTATTTGAGTTATGTTTTTGGCATGCGTGTGTTGTTGAGAAAATTGTTATGTGTTTGCACGAGATTTCTGTCGTGTGGTTGTTATGTGTTTGCACGAGGTTTTTGCCTTGTGGTTGTTATTGTGTTTGCACGAGTTTTCTATTGTGCGGTTGTTATTATGTTGCACGAGGTTTCTGTTGTGCTGTTGTTATTATTGATACGCATGCAGTGGTATAAGGTTTGGGTGTTGAAACGCATGCGGTGAGATAAAGTGAGCTTGAAATGCGTGGCTAGTAGAGGAACTACTAGAAGCCATGCAGTGTGATAAGGTGGGCTAAAACGTGGGAAGCTATTTCAAGAAAATAATTTTCAAAACTAAATATAAAGTCTCTCGCGGTGATATAAGAAATTTGTGATTCATTTCACGATTTGAGACTACGAGGTGGTACCTCGGGAGGGATCTTGTTGTCATTTCCCCTTTTCTCTACACTTGTCTTTGATTGTTGTTTTCCTTAGCATACTATTAATTATATTCCTGTGTTGCACTATTTGTTCAGTTCTATGTAGCTAATCTTGTTGTCTGGGCGCTGCTTCAAACTTCATTGTTGCTTTTATTACATTGTACATTTTGTGGTGATCGTTTCTTATGTGCCATTCATTGTCTCTACTCTTATTTGTTGACTGGAATTATGGTAGAACACTTGCACAAGCATACACGTAGTTAAATCACTCATATCGATTTTAAAGGTAAATCCTGATTAACCATTATACGTACTCTTTTTTCTTGTCTTCTATGTGAGAATTGTTCTATTGGCACATGAGTCGTCCGTGCGGTTATGAGTTGTAATGTGGGCACAAGATGCCAAGTGATTAGGTTTCATGAATTGGGACCCGTGAGCTGTGATTATGAGATTCGGTACCTTGTGGAAATGCTTTAACAGATCTGGCGTGGAAGCAGTTGTTCTTATTGAGTTGTTGCTGATTTTTCCCTTTATTTGGTTTCCCCGGACTTAGACTGTGATCAGTTACTCTACATCATTATTACCTGACTGCTTCCTGTTGAATATTGTTGTTACTAGTGTATCATTACAAGTATAGTTTTGTATTCCTTATCCTGCTTAGCTTTATATTAACATTGTTTCTCTGTTAATTCATCTATACAGTTGTTCAGGTTGTTTAGTCCGGTAGGTGTCTTGACTGTCCCTCGTCACTACTCCACCGAGGTTAGTCTTGATACTTACTAGGTACCGTTGTGGCATACTCATACCATGCTTCTGCACATTTTTTTGCAGATCCAGGTGCCACAATGGTTGTTGATTATTAGCTGGCTGGTCGAGCTGTGGAGACTCAAGATAAAATTGCCGCCGCGTTTGTAGGCCTCGGAGTTACCTTCTGATATTTTCATTGTACTATTTAATTCCATTCTGAACAGTTGTATTTAAGGATTTTCTAGCAAACTCAGTAGAGCTTATGACTTGTACTACCAGTTTTGGGAATTGTAAGTTATGTATAAATATTTTTATTTCGTATTTATCGTTGATGGTTGAATTCTTCTATTAATTTAGTAAATATTAGGATTACCTAGTCTTAGAGATTAGGTGCCGTCACGACATCCTACGAAGGAAAATTAGGGTCGTGACAAGTTGGTATCATAGCTCTAGGTTCATAGTTGCTACGAGTCATAAGCGAGTTTAGTAGAGTCTTGCATATCAGTACGGAGACGTCTGTGATTATCTTTGAGAGGCTACGGAACTATTAGGACAGTTTCATTTCTTTCATTCCTATCGTGCGAGTTTATTGATCTCGGAGTTTGAACCTTTGTCATTCTATTCTCTCACAAATGGTGAGGACACAAGAAGCGGTTACCGATGACGTTGCCCCCAGAGCTGGTATTGCTAGGGGCCGGGGCAGAGGCAGAGGGCGAGGAGGAGCACGTGCTATAGCTAGAGCACTTGTCAGAGCAGCTGTTGAGGATCCGCTAGTAGCTCCTGTTGGGGTACGTGTACCGGAGGCGCCTGTTGTGACCCCAAGACTTCAGGAGACTTTAGCATAGTTCCTGAGCACGTTTGGTACATTGGCATAGGCGGGGTTGATTCCGGTTGCACCAGCTGCTTCACAGATTGGGGGAAAAGCTCCGACTCCCGCCGCCCGTACTCCAGAGCAGCGATTCCACGTTGGTCAGGTTTCAGGTGTCATGCCGGTACATCCTGTTTTCCCAATTCAGCCCGTGGTTAGGGCAATAATATCTGAGGAAGAACAACTTAGACTTGCGATGTTCAAAAAGTATTACCCTCCTACTTTCAGTGGTTTGGCTTCAGAGGATGTGCATGGGTTCCTAGGGGAGTGCTACCGTATTCTCCGCGCTATGGGTATTGTGGAGACGAGTGGGGTTGCTTTTACCACGTTCCAGCTTAAGGGAGCAGCATATCAGTGGTGACGGGTGTATGAGTTGGATAGTTCGGCCGATGCAGCTTCACTTTCATGGGTTAAGTTTTCAAGGATGTTCTTGAGAGAGTTTGTTCCCCAAATCCTTCGAGATGCATGGCACGTAGAGTTGAGCAGCTGTGCCACGACACTATGTAAGTGTTAGAGTATGCCGTTATATTCAGCGATTTGTCCAGACATGCACCTACCCTGGTTTCCACAGTTAGAGAGCGAGTCCGCAGATTCATTGAATGGGGATCAGTCATGATATCCGGTTCAACATGGATCGGGAGTTGGAGTCAGATGTTCCTTTTTAGCAGGTGGTAGAGGTTGCTCAATGATTAAAGGGCACGCGGGGAATAGAAGAGAGAGGGAAGGGAGGCTAGGAGGCCTCGTAGGCCGGAGAGATCTGCCGGTCCTTATTTTGGAGGCAGGGTACGACATGGTAGAGGTTTTGTGGGTCAACCAGTTCATTTTGCACTTCAAGATTTGCATGGTGTTTCAGGTACCCATTGGTCTCAGGGTACCCGTATCGGACAACTTCCACAGCCACGTCAGCAGAGAGGTTGCTTTGAGTGTGGAGATACGAACCACATTGTGAGAGATTGTCCCAGACTACGAGTAAATATGTCACAGCGGGATGTTCAAGCTATGAGTTTTGCTCCAGTTGTTGATATCACTGCACCGCCAACTTGGGGTGCATGTTAGGAGAGTAGAGGGCGCCCAAGAGGGGGAGGCCCGACCCGTTGATGTGTTTCTACGGTAGGGCTGAGACCGCGGAACGAGATGATGTCATACATATATGGTTTCCACTTGTTATAGAGGAGCATCATTAGTATTTTGGTTCCGGTTCTGCGTATCGGGAGTGAGTCGGTCTATTTACTTCACATATGGGCGAGTTTCATGATTTTGTACTCTATTTATGTGTTTACCCCTATTGGCAGATTCTATAGTGGTAACCCGTGTCTATCGTTTTATTTTATTTTTCATTATTGAGAGTTATGAAACTAGAAGTGACTTTCTGTTTCCTATTATGGTAGGTTTTGATGCGATTTCTGAGTGATACGATTTGTGATTTAGATATTCTACCAGAGTGGAATTTCAGTATGTATTGTTAGTAGAATTGAACTAGTGGGAAGGTTTCGGTTGGTATGATGTGCATTCTACTTGCGATTCAGAGCTGAGGATGGGATCCTCGTGTCTTCATGTGATTTGATATGTTTGAACCGGACTACAGGCCGTGGTGGAGTTATAGCAGGATGAGATCCTTGTAATTTATTCATATGCTTCGATTCTCCCTTTGTGAAATTGATTCGTAGTCTGATACTGATAGGGAGTTGTGCCTGTCGGGCTTGTTTGATATTTCTCTTATGTGTTTATCCTTGTATATTCAGTGATGTTCGTGTTGTGCTTATTGAGTTTTAGCTTGCGAGGTGTGTGCCCCGGTGGCGTTAGATGTGACTTGTTGATTCGGGTGAATGGTTACATGGTCTTCATGTTTCTTGCATCTTTGTTAGTGTTATGAAGGTTTGAAATATGGTTCTAACGGATATGAGGTTGATTGTCGGTGCTGGATTAGATTATGGGTAGCTATTATGATTAGATATGTGGTCATGGGCATATGTGTGATGTGTTACATCGTGTGGTTGTACCTTGTGGGTGTAGGCATAAGTTGTTGTAGTTAGTTGAGGTTGGTACCGTGTGTGGATGTAGGAATCGGGTCTTTTGGAAGTAAATGGATGGTGGAAAATTTGGTTCTAAGGCCTATCAGCATGGGTGGAAGGAATAATCTTCAGTTGAGATGGTGTCGCCGGGCCTATGTGGATTGGGGTGACGTGGGATCACCCGCGGGTGTATGTATGGTAGTTCACTCAGTGATTTGATGACTTTGGAATGGGTCTTGACATATTTGAGGATGAATGTTTGTTTAAGAGAACGAGAATGTAACGACTCGACCAGTCATTTTGAGAATTAGCGTCCCGTTTGGCGGCATAAGGCCTCAAGCAGCTTCGTATTATGTGTTATAACTTGCGTGTGTGGTCGAGTTCGGTTTTGGATGATTTAGAGTCAATTTGGAAGAATGATTCTTGTTTTAGAAGCTTAAGTGGTAAGAGTTGACCGGAGTTTTGACTTTTGTGTAGACGACTCTGAAATGAATTTTGATGGTTCCAATAACTTTGTATGGTGATTTGAGTCTTAGAGCGTGTCTGTATGTTGATTTGGAGGTCCGCAGCTCATTTTGGCGTTAATTGGCAAAAGTTGGAAAGTTGGAAGATTTTTGGAAAATTTGACCGGGAGTAGAATTTTTGAAACCAGGGTCAGATTTTGATTGCTGAAGTTGGAGTAGGTCCGTAATTTCATTTATGACTTGTATGCAAAATTTGAGGTAATCAGACGTGATTTGATAGGTTTCTGCATCGAATGTAGACGTTAGGAGTTCAAAAGTTCATTAGACTTGAATCGATGCGCGATTCGTGGTTTTAGCATTGTTCGAAGTAATTTGAAGGCTCGACTAAGTTCGTAACGTCTTTTAAGACTTGTTGGTATATTTGGTTGAGGTCCCGGGGGGCTCAGGTGAGTTTCGGATGATTAACAGATCAATTTTTGGACTTGGGGATGTGCTGAAGTTTTTCTGGTGTTACTATCTGGTTTCATTGTACGCGATCGCGAAGGCTAATTTGGGAAGCTGGGGGAGTTTGTTCTATGCGATCGCTAGTTGGGGCATGCGATCACATAAGCTGGAGGAGTCTGAGCATTGCGAATGCGTGGGAAGGCCGCATTCGCATAGAAGAAGTAAAGCAGCAACTGAGTTTAGACATTGTTCTTTGTGACCGCGTGAAGAGGAACGCGATCACGTAGGTATGAGGAGGCAGTGGTCCGTGTTCGCAGTTTTAATAATGCGTTCGCGTAGGCTTGAATTTCTGCGCAGCTGAGTTGTGCTTCGCGATAGAGAGGCAATTTCTGCGATCGTGATGAAGGATCATCTGGGTAGAACTTAAATATTTCAAAACGAGGGTTTGAGTTCATAACACAAATTTGATTTTGGGAGCTCGGTTGGAGGCAATTCTTGGAGAGATTTTCAAGGGAGTGATTGAGGTGAGTGATTATTACTTAGGTTTGGTTAAATTCCATATTTATGTCTTTGATTTTATTATTTAATTAGTGATTTGGGTTGAATAATTAGGGGGAAATGGAGGAAAGTTCTTAGGTCGAATATTGGGGATTTGAGTGAGATTTTGGTATCGGATTTGTGTAATTCTTGTATGGTTGGAATCGATATCGAATGGGTGTTTGATTTTTGTAATTTTTGTCGGGTTCCAAGACGCGGACCCGGGTCGACCTTTTGGAGCGATATTTCGAATTCTTAACTAAGATCGTTATTTCAGTATTTAAAATTAGTTTCCTATAGTTATATTTATAGTATGAAATTATTTTGGCTAAATTCGAGCCGTTTAGAGTTGGAAAATCAAGGAAAAGGCCTTCTAATTGGCTTATTGGGCGTGGTTTGAGGTAAGTATTTTTCCTAACTTTGTGTGGGGGAACTACCCTTTAGGATTTGAGTCATATGTGCAAATTGTGTCATGTGAAGGCCGTGTGCACGTTGACGAGTACGTGCTCGGGCTTATTTGTGAAAATTTGACCGTTTAGGGCTCTTAAGTTCTTATGTTCATTAGATATGAAGTTGTTTGTCATGCTAAATCCCCCATTTACTAAATTCACCCTTACGCGTCTTAATTGGAATTAATTGCTTCATGTTCTACCCTTATTGCCGATTAAACTCTTATGTGTCTTAACTGAAGTTGTTGCCTCTTTTATCGCCATGCTATTTTTGCATAATTGTTTAAACTTAATTGAAATCATTATTATCTCTTTCATATTTGCAACATTAATTTAAATCATTATTATCTGTTCCATAATTGCTTAGCCTTAATGGATGTTTGTCACCCCTTTCATTTATTGACATATTCGTATTCGGGGTCATTGATTCATGCTATCTCCCTTATTGTTGAATTGTACTTTCGTGGAATCATTGTTACGCATTACCTCTCCCTTGTTGAACTATTCTTATTGAGATTATTATTTCCCTGTTGTGCCTTTTTCTGTGAATTCGTTCTTCCGCTTCTTTGTGTTCTGAAGTTTTTTTGTTGGTTTGCTTGCCGTATTCTCGTATTATTGTTGTTGTTGTTGCCGTTATATTCAGTGTTGTTGAGCCGAGGGCTATACGTGGTTGTGATATTGAAACTGTTTTAAGGAAATATTGTGGCATGTGGGCACATATTGTGAAAGTCATTTATTTGAGTTGTTATGTTTTTGGCATACGTGTCTTGTTGAGAAAATTATTATGTATTTTCACGAGATTTCTGCCGTGTGGTTGTTATGTGTTTGCACGAGGTTTTTGCCGTGCGGTTGTTATTGTATTTGCACGAGGTTTGTGCTGTGCAGTTGTTATTGTGTTGCACGAGGTTTTTGTCGTGCTATTGTTATTATTGATACGTATGCGGTAGTATAGAGTCTGGGTGTTGAAACACATGCGGTGAGATAAAGTGGGCTTGAAACGCGTGGCTAGTAGGGAAACTACTAGAAACATGCAGTGTGATAAGATGGGCTAAAATACGGGATGCTATTTTGGGAAAATAATTTTCAAAACTAAATATAAAGGCTCCCGCAGTGATATAAGAAATTTGTGATTCATTTTACGATTTGAGACTACGAGGCGGTACCTCGGGAGGGCTCTTGTTGTCATTTCTCCTTTTCTGTGCACTTGTCTTTGATTGTTGTTTTCCTTAGCATACTATTAATTATATTCCTCTGTGTTGCACTATTTGTTCAGTTTTATGTAGCTAATCTTATTGTCTGGGCACTGCTTCAAACTTCATTGTTGCTTTTATTACATTGTACATTTCGTGGCGATCGTTTCTTATATGCCTTTCATTGTCTCTACTCTTATTTGTTGACTGGAATCATGGTAGAACACTTGCACAAGCATACACGGAGTTAAATCACCCATATCGATTTTAAAGGTAAATCCCGATTAACCATTATACGTACTCATGTCTTCTTGCCTTCTGTGTGAGGATTGTTCTATTGGCACGTAAGTCGTCCGTGTGGTTATGAGTTGTAATGTGGGCACAAGATGTCAAGTGATTAGGGTTCATGAATTGGGACCCGTGAGATGTGATTATGAGGTTCGGTACCTCGTGAAAATGCTTGAATAGATCTGATGTTTAAGCGGTTGTTCTTATTGAGTTGTTGCTGGTTTTCCCCTTTATTTGGTTTTCCCAGACTTAGACTGTGATCAGTTACTCTACAGTATTATTACCTGACTGCTTCCTGTTGAATATTGTTATTACTAGTGTATCATTGCAAGTATTGTTTTGTATTCCTGGCTTATCCTGCTTAGCTTTATATTAATATTGTTTCTCTTTTAGTTCATCTACACACTTGTTCAGGTTGTTTAGTCCGGTAAGTGTCTTAACTGTCCCTCGTTACTACTCCACCGAGGTTAGTCTTGATACTTACTGGGTACCGCTGTGATGTACTCATACTACGCTTCTGCACATTTTTGTGTAGATCCAGGTGCCACGGTTGTTGTTGATTATTAGCTGGATGGTCGAGCTGTGGAGACTCAAGGTAAACCTGCCGTCGCGTTCGTAGGCCTCAGAGTCACCTTCTGATATTTTCATTGTACTGTTTAATTCCATCCCGAACAGTTGTATTTAGGAATTTTTTTAGCAAACTCAGTAGAGCTTATGACTTGTACTACCGGTTTTGAGAATTGTAAGTTATGTATAAAGATTTCTATTTCGTATTTATCGTTGATGGTTGAATTCTTCTATTAATTTAGTAAGTGTTAGGCTTACCTAGTCTTAGAGACCAGGTGCCGTCACGACATCCTATGGAGAAAAATTGGGGTCGTGACAATTTTACTATCAGAGACATTCATATAACCAATTCACGGAATATTGTGCTAAAACACAAGGTGTATATCAAGAACCAATACAATATAAGTAAATAACACCATATAATAGTTTATAAAAGAGAATTTATCTTACTTTTCATACCTCTGAGTACCCTTAACCGCATGCTCTCAATAACCTATCGATTTTAAGAAGTTGGGACAGTCCAAAATCGTTATCTTAGCAGACATTATTTGGAAAAGAAATTTCTATAATTTGGGAGTACACAAGTACAGTGACAATATAAAAAATACCAGCAAACTTTGATTCATACATATCCTGTACCGGTAAAAAAGAAGAAGAAACTTATATAATGACACACGTTACCTTGTGTTCTAAAGATTTAAAATATAAATACTTTTAAAAGGAAGTTTAAGGGTCCTACTTTCATTGAGATTCAAAAATATGGAAAAAGATTGGTTTCTGCATTTGAGCATCTTGAACAAAGATGTCTGCGTTCAAACTGGGAAGGCCTAGGACTCTCTCATATGTTTTAGTCAAATACACAGTTAATTGATCAATTATGCATATTTGATTCATATCAGAAATTAGAACTGAAGCAACTTTCGTTGAGATACACAGTTAATTGATCACAGAAAGATAAGAGTTGAGCAACACCAAAATAATCGATAAGAGAAATAAAGGTCGTGACAGGATAGGTGCAAGATGGCTATTCGGGATCTAACTCTAGTTCAATTCACTCCAATGTTATAATGATTCTTACTAATTCATTCGATGATTAATTCAAACATATAGTGAAAACTCATCTCTCGATTAAATCTTAACTCTACGAGGTGAACTATAAAGCACTATAAAAATATGCAAGAACGTGTTAATAGATTAGTCTTTAGGAAAACGTCTCTCGAATATTCTCCTAACTTGATTTAATCAACAGTTCAACAAACACTTTCGATTACTTAAAAAAATTACTGAATTAAATCAAATAAAATAATGCAAAGATAATCACCAAAATATCACTATTGAATAGAGTTGCAATCAATTCAAATCTCCATAAACGAATTCATGCAAAGAACTAGAGTTAAAATTCACAAATATCAATAAAAATACCATATCCGTCAAACCATAAGGTAAATTACTCCATAATCATGGAAAAAGCCATTACAAATAAAGTTGAATAATAAAAAATATAAATTCAATCCAAATTCGGGTGTTGAGTTGAGGAAAGAATGATGCATCCTTGTGTTTTGAGTCTCCAATGCTCTTCCAATCTTCCGTAGGTAAAACAATCATCCCAAAATCGCGTTTTGGTGTATTTATGCCAAGTAGGAACGGGCCTAGACAAAACTACACTTTTCAAGCCGAAGTAGAAAATTACTCTAAGAAAAATACACATGCGCGACGCGCCTCGCCCCATGCGACGTGCCAGTGGGAAAGTTCATGAGAGCAAGTTTTTTTCCACTCTGCAGGAATTTTGCACTAGCACCTTGTGCCCCGCAGCGCGCCCGCGACGCGGTAGTGCATTTTTCTCAAAGTAATATTTTTTGCTCACTTTTTGATATCCAGACTTGGTCCTCGACTCCCGAACGTGATCTTGGCTTAATTGTCTGGGCTTCTACTCAGACTTCAAAACTCCAAATCATCGATTTTAGCTCCAAACTTGCTTCTTCACTCGAAATCATATCCGACACAGTATAACACACGTAATAAGTACAAAGTACTAACGATTAGGCTCAAATATAATCAAAGTATGGTAGTTAGAGTATGAAATATAGTTAAAAATATGAGTTCCTAGACTATCATCAACACCCCATACTTAAACCATTGCTCGTCTTCAAGCAATCAAACTAGACTTCACCTCGAGATGACCATTTCATCAAACATCTTCTCTAACTCATCATGCCAAGAATATTTAAAGCTGACTAAGCACCCTATCATAACATCCTAGCCTCAAGACTTGACTCAAAAGCACCCCACATTTTCTTCAAAAACCTTCTTACATACTTTAACACAGAGGCCAAAGACATTATCTTTCCTTCACAAGTCATGTGCCCTCACACCAACAAAAGAGAGTGGTTCTGCACACAATAAAGTTCAAGAACAATTAAGAACTCAAGATAGAAAGAATTAACTCACTCTTAGAAATAAAATTCATGTGCCACCGAAGACGTACCATATCTTTTTCCATAGTGTAATACTCTACTAATTTGATCCCATTCAGTCAAGGATCAAATAGAACTTTATTTGGTTATAATGTAGGCTCGGAACGGGTATGATACAATTTAGATAATAGTGACTACACCTCCCTGAGCATTTTAAAACATACAAATTCACATTTTTTAAATCCCACACTAGGGTTGAATCACTCCGCAACCTTCACACAATAATATCACCAAGCTCCCACTTTCTTAAAGCATACACAATATGAGAACTACCACTAGCAAGGACTCATTTTTTTTTCTTTTTTACTACAAGCACAAACTTTTTTCCCCCTTATTTCTAAATTCTGAATTTTGTTTTTCAAAACAATTTACTTTGTTTTTACAATTCCTTACACGTGGCTCTCACAATTATTTATAAAAGTGCACGTTTCTCCTTTTTCAATAGTTTCACTCAAAAATCCAATCATACCTTCACTTAGTTTTTACAAGCTCATAACAATTTCAAGTGCTCAAGAAGGTAAAAGGTTCAAACAAATAATCAATTCAACCAAAAAGGGGCCAGGCTTTTAGTGTGGTTGCCAAACAAATAGGATTACAGGATCAACGGGGCTAACTAGGATACAAAACAGTTAGGCGGGTCACAAGCATATAGTTGGCTCAACAAAGAAATAGCTATATCACTTCCTAGACGGAACAAGGCTGCCATTTCGCTTTGCAAACACATGGGGACAAGTTTTAAATATCAACTGATATGTACATAATATTACAAATACCTCACACACACATGACACATAACTCGCTTAGGACTGGATCTATCCCGACTCTTTAGTCAAAGCAATTAAGCAACGTCAAAATCAAACATTTTAAGGCTTTTATACATGAGTCAAGAATTGAGCCTAGGCGTTACAACTAAGGCATTCACTACTCTCAAGGCACAACAAAGTCAAGAAAAGTCATCTCTATTTAACACCATAGCACAAGACTTTAAATTTCCTAACAAAAGAAAAACTAACTATACTCGGTTCAAGCAAAACCTTTGGAAAAGAACTGTTGCACAAAGAAAAATCAAGGGGAAATTGTTACACTACCTAAGAAAAAAAAATTTCCTTTTTCTTTTTCGACTTTGATCACTCAAGAAGGCAGTTAAGGAAATCCATCGTCGGGAACAGTCAAAAATTATAATCTTTTTCCAAACAAAACAATGACAAAAACACACATAAAGATAAATAAAGAAAAACAAATATGCATCTACGTATTTACATCCCCACCCCACACTTTAAATTGTGGAATGTCCCTATTAAACACAAATAAAAATCAAGAGGTAAAAGAACTTCCCCTGAATCATATAGTCTGGGTCTGAAACGAAGTTGGGATCCACTTTGCACGCCTGACCCAATGCACACATCCATGCTGAAAATTATTTTCTACCTTCTTTGGGTACACCCCACACTTATCATGCTTACCCTCTATAGCTCGCTCTTTTAGGGCCCTTGTCTTGAATTCAGAGTGTGCAATAAGCTCTTCTCTAGGTGCCCCTATTTCTCCATTCATTGTGAACATCACTCTTTCTTCCCTCACTCTTAGCATGAGCTACCTTTCCTGAATGTCCAGAATAGCTCTTCCAGAAGACAAGAAAGGTCTCCCTAATATCAGAGGGACCTCCTTATTCTCTTCCATGTTCACCAAGATGAAGTCCACAGGGAACACAAATTTGTCCACTCGAACTAGCACTTCCTCCACTATTCCTTCAAGTATGATTGTGGTTTGATCCGCCAGCTACAATGACACATTTATAGATCTGATTACTCCAATCTCTCCCTCCAATTTTCTGAAAATAGACAAGGGTATAAGATTAATAGAAGCACCTGAATCACACAAAGATTTCTTAAAATTAGTACTTCTTAAAGAGCAAGGTATAGTAAAACTCCCTGGTTCTCCACACTTTTGAGGGAGCTTAATTTGTAGAATGGCACTACAATGCCCTGTGAGCTTGACATTCGATGTCTCTTCCACCTTATGCTCGTTGGACAATATCTCTTTCAGGAACTTAGCATAGGCTGTCATTTGTGAAAGCACCTCTGTGAAAGGTATATTCACATGCACCTGCTTGAGAACTTCTAAAAATTGCCCGAATTGTTTGTCCAGCTTCTTTCTTCTTTGCTTCTCGGGGAAAGGTAGAGCAGGCATGTATTTGCTCTCCTCAGTCTCCTCATTCAATAAATTCCCATCCTTCTTCTTCTTCTTCTTCTTCTTCTTCTTCTTCTTCTTCTTCTTCTTCTTCTTCTTCTTCTTCTTCTTCTTCTTCTTCTTCATCTTCTTCTTCTTCTTCTTCTTCTTCTTCTTCTTCTTCTTCTTCTTCTTCTTCTTCTTCTTCTTCTTCTTCTTCTTCTTCTTCTTCTTCTTCTTCTTCTTCTTCTTCTTCTTCTTCTTCTTCTTCTTCTTCTTCTTCTTCTTCTTCTTCTTCTTCTTCTTCTTCTTCTTCTTCTTCTTCTTCTTCTTCTTCTTCTTCTTCTTCTTCTTCTTCTTCTTCTTCTTCTTCTTCTTCTTCTTCTTCTTCTTCTTCTTCTTCTTCTTCTTCTTCTTCTTCTTCTTCTTCTTCTTCTTCTTCTTCTTCTTCTTCTTCTTCTTCTTCTTCTTCTTCTTCTTCTTCTTCTTCTTCTTCTTCTTCTTCTTCTTCTTCTTCTTCTTCTTCTTCTTCTTCTTCTTCTTCTTCTTCTTCTTCTTCTTCTTCTTCTTCTTCTTCTTCTTCTTCTTCTTCTTCTTCTTCTTCTTCTTCTTCTTCTTCTTCTTCTTCTTCTTCTTCTTCTTCTTCTTCTTCTTCTTCTTCTTCTTCTTCTTCTTCTTCTTCTTCTTCTTCTTCTTCTTCTTCTTCTTCTTCTTCTTCTTCTTCTTCTTCTTCTTCTTCTTCTTCTTCTTCTTCTTCTTCTTCTTCTTCTTCTTCTTCTTCTTCTTCAGACCATCATCTATCCTCACTTCACCTTCTTGAATATTGCTATTTTTATGTTCCTCCACAATCTCTACATGTACTTCAATCAACTCATCCTTTTGTTTTGCAATGGAGTCATTCAATACGTGACCACTTCTCAAAGACACCATATTTATTATTTCTTTTGGATTTATTTCAGTATCAGGAGGGAGAGTTCCTAGAACCCTCTCATACAATAGATTCGCAAGTTATCCCACATGTATCTCTAAGTTCAGATAGTCGTGCCATAAGTTTCAAGTCTATCATTTGTCTTAATGATAACTACCTTCATTAGATCTTCTATACTAGACTGATTGGACTATTGAGGCTGGTACTGCATCCTCTACTGATTTATAAAACTTGGAGCTCCTTGTCCCTAGGGTCTGGAGTTATTCTATTGCCATGCATTCGCACTACCACTGGGTGAACTCCATAAAAATTCGGGGTGCCTCTACCCATGGAATTGAAATTATCATTACTCTGGTAGTTGCCTTTATCAAAGCTTCCCACAACATTTACCACATCATCTATATTTGAGGCTTGACACTCATGCGTTGGATGACCCATTCTACAAAAGTCACAAACTGATGATGGCTTGCTCTGGACCTTGGCTAAGGTTAACTTTCTTATCTCTCTAGCCATGATGTCTAGCTGGGCTTGCACTGATGTGTAAGATTCTACCAAGTGAACCCCAACTAATTTCCTTATATCATTACTCTCATCAGGCCATTGGATAGCATCTTCAGAGAACTCATCAAGAATCACAACAATCTCCTCAGGAGTTTTCTTCATTAAAGGACCGCCTACTGCAGTGCTCAGAGTTCTTCATGAGGAGGGTGTCAATCCATCCCAAATGTCCTGGAGTTGCATCCACAATTCGATTCCATTATGCTGACACCTTCTCACTATTTCCTTGAATCATTCCCAAGCCTCGAAGACCGTTTCAGTATCCTTCTGGCAGAAGTTGTGAATTTCCCTTCTGAATCTCAATATTTTTGCAGCTGAGAAGTACTTGTCAAGGAACGTTTTAGTCATATCTTCCCATATCCTGATCGATCCAGTTGGTAGGCTTCGAAGCCAGTGCTTTGTGTCATCCTTCAGTGAAAAGGGGAATGCCCTTAAGTAGACCGCGTCTTTTGATACTCCATTGTACTGTAAGGTGTTCATGATTTCCTCAAAGTCCATCAAGTGAGTGTTATGATCTTCATTCGCCTTCCCTCTAACGACATAGTTGTTCTGGATGGTTTGAAGCAAGCCTTGCTTCAACTCAAAATTATTTGTTGCTACAGGTGGAGGTTTGACACTTGACAGTCCCTGATTATATACTGGTCTGGCATAGTCACCCAATGCTCTCCCAGACCTAGGAGCCATATTTTTGAACTGGTCTTCAACTAGGGGTCGATTTAGATTGAATCTTCGACCCCCATCTTCTTCCACAGTCTCATTAGTATCTCTAAGGGTTGCTTTAGCTTCTATCCATGCAACTTGTTCTCTCTATTGGGCTGCTTCCCTTGTAGCCAAATCAACTACCTCCTCGCCATTTTTAGCCATGTTCTATTGAGTTGAAGATTTCCCAAAGAATTGTCCGGTGATTTCTTTCTCTCTTCTCAGTTGTCTCATGTGTTTTTCCAACTTCGGTTTGTAAGGTATCACTTCTTTTGAAGAAGATCGAGTCATACACCAACGAACTTAACCTGTTGCCTACACACGGAAGAGAAAAATCGTGAAGAATAAAATAAAATTGATTCCTGAATTAGCACCAAACACTATTTTGAACACTATTGATTGCCAATCCCCAGAAACGATGCCAAAATGTGACGAGCACAAAATACAACACGAAATTGATGCCCGCTAGCAAAAGATAGTATAGTTTAATTATTGTCTCCACATGGATTAGATTTAAATAATATTTAAGTAATTTCTAGTTTAACGCTAACTAAAATTAACTATGAAAATTAATGCAATTAACAATTGATCACAGAAAGACAAGAGTTGAGAAACACCAGAATAATCAATAGGAGAAATAAGGGTTGTGACAGGATAGGTGCAAGATGGCTATTCCAGATCTAAATTTAGTTCAATTCACTCTAATGTTCTAATGATTTTCACCAATTCACTTGATGATTAATTCAAACATATAGTCAAGACTCTTCTCTCGATTAAATTTTAACTCCACGAGGTGTACTAATTGTCACGACCCAAAATTTCAACTAGTCATGATGACACCTAACCCAACCCATTAGGTAAGACAATTAACAACTATCCAATTTAATAAAATTTATTAAGAGAAGAAATGATAATACAACTGCTTTTATACAAATAATTTCTCAAGGACTGGTAGTACAAATCATGAGCTTCTAAGATTTAGATTTTTACAAGACTGAACTAAAATAATTACAACATCTGTTTGAAATGTAAATGAACATAATTCGAATCTAATACTACCAAGGACAAGTGATATCCATAACTGGAACATAGGTACATCTTCAGATCTAGCTCCCGCCGTATGCAGCAACATCAGCATTCAACATTTGCACGCAAGGTGCAAAAGTGTAGTATGAGTACAACCGACCCCATGTACTCAATAAGTAACAAACTTAACCTTAGGTTGAAAGTAGTGACGAGCTGGAACAAGGGTCAGAGTCCAACACCAATCAACATAATAAAAATGGTACAAGAAATAATTAAGAGGTATGATGCTCAACTCGTTCACAATTACGGAAAAATAGGCATGTTATTTCAAAGATGTCAGTAAAACTCAGTTCTTTTCACCAAATCACCAGAGATATGAGTAAATCTGAAAACTGTAATTTTCCCCAAAAATCTTTCAACAATAATTAAGATATTTCATTTTCAGATAGCATGAGAAAAATACATCTCTATACCTACATGTCAATATGCAAGTGAAATCCTAAATGTCACAAAAACTAGGTAGCATGAGTAAATGCATCTCTATGCCTGTATCAAGTACGCTTGTCTCGTATTCTCACTCATCATGCTACATACTCAGCACTCTCAGTAACTCAGTACTGCATAGGGCAGATCCAGCCCAGGGCAAATCCAGCCCAAACATAAATAAATCCAGGGCAGATCCAGCCTAATGCAAATGAATCCAGGGTATATCCAGCCCAATGCAATTGAATTTAAGGCAGATCTAGCTTAAAAATTAATAGCAACTACGCCCACTATGGATGTGCAGACTCCGGAGGGGTCGATCCAGCCCAAGTGCTATAATAAGCCAAATCTTGGCATGAATCAATAAAGCCTACCGTGGCGTGCAGCTCGATCCCATAAATACCACTCACAATAGGACCTCGGCCTGACTCAGTTATCAATCTCTCCAGCCTTTCGGGCTCACAACACTCACGCTAAGAATCCCTAATCAATGATACGAGATGTGACAATATACGATAACATAGGCTGAGATATGATACGTAATGATGAATGTGACCGAGTACATAACTGCAATTAAACAAATAACTCAACAACAAAAAATGACCACCGTGGGTCCCAATAGTACCAGCATATATCCTAAACATGATTTCTATCATAAATTATAGCTCAAGTGCTCTAACACATAGAGTACAGTAAAAATGTTCGGATAAGATAGCTACACAATTCCATGAAATCGACTAAATCACAATTCACATGGTGCATGCTCATACGCCCGTCATCTAGCATGTGCGTCACCTCAACATCAATCACATAACATAAAATTCGGGGTTTCATACCCTCAACACCATGTTTAGAAGTGTTACTTACCTCAAACAAGCCAAATCCAATACCGAGCAAGTCAAACGATACTCCAAAAATTCCATCTTGTGCGTACTGACCTCCAAACGGCTCGAAACTAGCCAAAAGCAACTCAAACATATCAAATAATTCCTAAGAAAACAATTCCAAATGATAAAGGTCGAATCATTAATCAAAAACCCAAATTCAACCAAAAGTCAAACCTAGGCCCATGCCTTGGAACCCGATGAAACTCACAAAATCTGACAACCCATTTAATTATGAGTCCAACCATACTAGTTTTATTCTCTCTCGAAATCCTCAATCAAATGCCAAAAATTATAATAGATTCATGAAATAAAATCAAAATCGAGTAGGAACACTTACCCCAATCCATATGGTGAAAGTCACCTCAAAATTCGATTCAATCCGAGCTCCAGAGCTCAAAGTATGCAAAAATGGCTGAAACCTCCGAAATAGAGTACTTTATAATCAGTGGGCAAATTAATGAATCGTGATCGCGGAAATACCATCACGATCGCGAAGAAGAAAAATGCACTGCCTAGAATTACCCTCCGTGATCGCGGATCAACCTTCGCTAACGTGAAGAACAACCATCACTGCCTCCCAATAATTACCCTACGGGATCACGTAACTATCCATGCGAACGCGATGACTGCATGCATCTGAACTATGTGATCGTAACATAATTAGTGCTAACGTGAAGGAGAAACCAACCTCTGCCCAGCTCAGCCCAAATCATTACACCAACGCGTGCACACTTGAGCGAACGCGATACTCGCTCTGAAGCAACTTTCACGAACACATCTGAGGACTCGCGAATGCGATGAACAACTTCTTCCCGGCCATCAAACAACTCTACGCAATCACGATTAACCCTACGCGATCGCGAACAAGGAAACCAGATGCTCAGCAGAACCAACAATGCCAAAATGAAGGAAAATGATCCAAATTTGATCCAAAACACGCCCGACCCCCTCGTGACCATGTCCGAACATCCCAAGTACCATATCATAGCACGGACTTACTCGAGGTCTCAAATCACGCATAACAACATCAAAATGACAAATCGCACCTCGAATCGAACTTAATGAATTTTGAAATATTTCAACATCCAAAACTCGTGTCGAAACATATCAAATGAACTCGAAATTAACTCAAATTTTGCACACAACTCCCAAATGACGTAACGAAGCTATTCCAATTCCTGTAACCACAATCTGAATCTGATTTCCTCAAAGTCAACTCTCAGTCAAACTTATGAACTTTCCAAACCTTTAAATTTTTAACTTTCGTCAATTACTACAGAAATCTTCTAGAAATATCCAAATGCAAATCCAGGTATACGCCCGAGTCCAAGATCACCATTCGGATCTAAAAAACCGTCAAAACTCCAATCCAAGTCAAATACTAAAAAGTCAAACTTGGTCAACTCTTCCAACTTAAAGCTTCAATCATAAAATTCATTCTTGCAAATTGATTTCGAATGACCTGAAGACCAAAATCGATGATTCACTCAAACCATAATACATCATACAGAGCTACTCATAACCTCAGACTACCTACCAAAGTACAAATGCTCAAAACGACTGGTCAGGTCGTTACACTAATATAAAGCACTGTGAAAATATGCATGAACGCGTTAATAGATTAGTCTTTAGGAAAACATCTCTCGAATATTATCCTAACTTGATTTAATCAACAATTCAACAAGATCTTTCGATTACTTAAAAGATCCACTGAATTAAACCAAATAAAATAATGCAAAAATAAACACCAAAATATTCCTCTTTCGATTAAATAAACTGGTGAATAGAGTTGTAATCAATTCAAATCTCCATAAATGAATTCATGCAAAGAACTAGAGTTAAAATCAGCAAATATCAATCAAAATACCATATCCGTCAAACCCTAAGGTAAATTACTCCATAATCATGGAGAAAGTCTTTGCAAATAATGTTGAATAATAAAAAATATGAATTCAATCCGAACTCGAGTATGAGTTGAGGAAAGAATGATGAATCCTTGTGCTTTGAGTCTCCAAAGCTCTTCCAATCTACCGTAGGTCAAAAATCTTCCCAAAATCGTATTTTTGGTTTATTTATACCATGTAGGAAGGGGCCTGGACAAAACTAGCCTTTTCAAGCCGAAGTGGGAAATTACTCTAAGGAAAATACACATGCGTGGCGCGCCTCGTGTCACCCCATGCGCCGTGCCAGTGGAAAGGTTCAGAGAGCAGGGTTGTTTTCACTCTGCAAGAATTTTGCACTAGCACCTTGTGCCCCGCAACGCGATAGTGCATTTTTCTCGAGTAATCTTTTTTTCTCACTTTTTGATATTCAGACTTGGTCCTCGACCCCCGAATGTGATCTCAACTTAATTTCTTGGGCTTTTACTCAGACTTCAAAGCTCCAAATCATCCATTTTAGCTCCAAACTTGCTTTTAAACTCGAAATCATATCCTACACAGCATGACACGCGTAATAAGTACAAAGTACTAACGATTAGGCCCAAATACAATCAAAGTATAGTATTAGAATGCAAAATATAGTTTAAAATATGAGTTCCTAGACTATCATCACCAACCAATTTTCCTTTTATGGATTTCATAACCAACGGCTTTTCGAAGTTACTTTACTAATTGTCATCTTTATTTTTCGGCAGAAAGTTTGATTGAAAACTCCAAACAACATCGAATAATATTTCATGGTGGAATGTTTGTCTTTGCAATATATGATGACTTTCTTTCTTCAGATTAATTCATTTGGTAAACAACCATGGGATCTTCATTGGCAGCATAAGATGGTATACCTGAAGACCAATGTTTGTCGGAGAGATCAAGAAAGAGAGGCAAACAAATTGGTATGGAATATACCACTGGTTTGCCTTTGTTTACCCTTAAATCAAATAATAATTAAATTTGTATGCAGTTTTAAGGATACATGAATTGATTCAATACAAATAATCAAGAATATTAGATAAACGAGTTAAAGACTAAATAAATGATCAAACCAGTTATAATATTATGGTCTACCCCAAACCAGGTTGAATAGTTATTTTGCCCTCGATCGGACCCTTGGTTCGAGCTCAATTATGAATGAAGAATGGAACAGTTAAATAAGATTTTTTGCAGTAGCTAGAAAGCAAAACATGAATTTGTATTGCCTTGATTCGCATGTTACCATGTGTGTTACAAAAGAAACACTTTCCTTTTATATAGTAGGAGAGTTTCATCCCTAGTACAAGTCTAAAAAAGGTAAAAATCTTCCTTTTTCGTTAATTATTGATTAGTAACCGACATCGAGCAAGATCTGTGTCGTGATATCCGGTTAGGTACGAATATCACGACCTCTATCCATCGTGTGTAACTATTTACCATGTTTCCCGAGGTTTTAGAACTCGTTTTGGGTACGGGGAGCGTCGCTTTGTTATGCCCGATGATGAACACATCATTCACTTTCCATGGGTCTCGATACAAAGGGCTCCCAGCCTCGATTTCGATCTCGTTCCTCCATGCCCTTCTTCCATTTTCTTTACCGAGAAAATGGGTTATGCATTACCCCGCTTTTACCCGTATACAGATAGTCCCCTCATTTTCCGAATAGTAGGTTTGTCGAAACGAGAGGAAATGATAGATGAATCCCGGTCCCTTCCTTCATACATTACAACTGAGATGACGGGTAAATCAAAACGTTCCATCAGACGCGTCGTTCTGACTTCGGACATGTGTCAGACACCAACTGGATGGCTTCGAGTGCCAAACATCGCTCATTGATTGTCTTTTATCCTATAAAATCTTCAACCTTTCTCACTTCTTGCACTTTCCGATTCTAGACTTTTCCCTTGAACTTTCTAGCGGCTTTTTACTTCTCCAAATCTTCATACATTGTTCTTTGAACCTTCATATCTTCACCTTCAATCCCCATACATCTTATTTGAATCCTCAACCCAGAACTTCAAACCTTCATACCATCTTCAAATCTTCATATTTTTCTTCGGACCTTCATATTTCCCAGATTTACAATGGCAAAAAACTCCAAGTCAGTGCCTCAGCAAGCTACTCCTTCATCTTCCCACCCGACCGCAGATGTCGAGGTGGCCGTTCCCGAAGTAGATTAGGACCCCCCATGAAGAGCTTCATACCCGAGGGTTGTCCTATCGGGGTTGATTTCAAGGTCGAGAAGGTCTCTAGTCAACAAGACAGAAGCGAGGGAGCATGGAGATACATATGCTCTGTCACTAAAGAAAGCCTACTCATAGTCTAAGTGGACTGTAAATGGGAGGGTAAGGATGTGATCATTCCCGAACCAATGACAATATTACTATTCACATGAAGGGGTATTTGAGTGTTTACACATACCCTTTCACACTCGCCCCGGTGAACCCTATAGTTCTTGCTTTCTGCAAAAGGTATAAGGTATGCCTTAGGCAAATCCACCTGTCCTTCTAGAGGATTGTGATCGTCTTACGCCATTTCGTGAATACTACCGAAGTCCCCCGATTCACCCTCGACCATCTACTCTGCCTAGACAGTCCTCGAATATTCCGAGGGGGGCTGATCAAGCTCGTTCGCCGAGCAAGCAAGGCCCCTTTCTTGAGCATCGATGAGGACTGAGACTGAGGCTGGTAGGGGATGTTCATTCGGGTGAAAATCGAAGACCTGATTACTCATGAGTTTTTACCGTTCCCCGACGAGTGGAACATATCCCGTAAGTATTGTTTTCTTGAGTATTCCTTTATTTTAATTCGTTCTATCATTGCTCGTGTTTGTGGTTGTGCATCCGTTGCCCAAGTTACTGATGCAATTCCCCGATTCAAGGAGTGGATCGAGGGGATCTGCAAGCAGATGTCGTACTCTAAGCGCGCATGGCGCAAGCTTTCGAAGGGCAAATGGGAGGCACGTTCTCATGGTAAGGATCTTCCCTAGACAATTATCACCATACCCTTAACTTTCATTGTGCTAACTCTTTCTCTTTTCTAACAGGTTTGCCTAAGACCACCAAACTTAGGCCGTTGGATGTGGATGAGGATCCGTCCTTGCTTTCTGAGCCCTTTATTTCAGGGAAGACCGGGACTGCCGTGAAGGAGGAGAAGAAGAAGAGAAAATCCTCGGGTTCTCCCAACGCCGAGGCGAAGAAGAAGAATAGGGTGACTATTTGGGTCCAGAAGCCCAATAAGAGCACCAAGTCTAGGGTACCGGACCCCGATGCTCTATACCGGCTCAGGTATGAGCCCGAAGATGAAGACCTTTTCATCGCTCATGGGTCGACCCTTAATAAGGGGGAGCAGGCGACGACCGAGAAAGTGGACCATGAGGTCGACCCCCCACTAACTCGGGAACCAGAGAGAGAGACAAAGGTTGTGGCCTCTCAAGAAGTCGCTCTTCTTCCGAAGGAGGCAACCGGTGTCATTGACATCGTGGAGACACCTTCTATACCGAGTCCATACTCGAAGAGGCCCAAGATGGAAAAGAGAAGTCAAGCGAAGTAGCGCAACGCCCAGATGACGCCCTTAACACATTCTTCGACGGCATGGATATGATCGCACTGGAGGATTTTTCTGGGCTTGATCACATGGAGGTCTTGAAGAAATATGTGCCATCAGGAGCGGGCGGGCCGAGTTTGAGCCCAAAACTAGTAAAGCAATTCCCTACTCAGAGCGTAGACCCTGAGCGCAAGGGAACGGTCATTCTCTCAATCCCGGAGGATGCCCGGGTCCTGTCTACTCCTGTGGGTATAGCCAGCTACCTCTGATGCCTGGTGGCCGAAGAGGACCAGGAAAAGATGAACGAAGTGGGCACGTCGAGTCTCTTCAATGAGACACAACAAGTGCTGAACCAGGTAAGGTGTCAACCCTTTCCCCTTTGTGAATCCTACTTAGGTTTTTGAGGTCCTCTACTAATTTCATTGTTTTACAGGCTTCAATGCTTCACCATGAAAGCTTCCTCCAGTACTGTTTGGAGATTAGCTAGCTCGAGTTCGAGCTCAAAGAGCAGGTGTAGAAGAAGGAGATGTACAAGGCTCTTAGTGAGCAACAAGACGAGGCCCTTAAACACCCCGATTCTCCAGGTCAAGCTGGAAAAAGCTCAGAAGGAGGCCTCGACCATGAAGTAGGAACATACCGACCTGGTTGAGAAGGTTAAGATATTTGAGGCTAAAAACGAGCAACTAGTCGTGGTGACTAACGACACAACTTCGCAGGTCCAACAAAAGATAGAGCTAATTGATTAGTTGCGGGCTGAAATGGACGAGGTCAAGGCCACAACCAAAGTATTAAAGGGCATGATGGACCTGCTGGCTTTGGAGAAGGAATCTGTGTAGGTAGAGCTGGCATCGGTCGAGAAACAACTCCGGGTGGCAAAGGAAAAGCCGATATGTGGTCTCGGCTGAATGATGATCTCCGGGCACAACTGAGCTCGCTGTCACTGAACGTGATGCTCTTGGACAAGAATATGCTGCATTGTGGTCTAAATTGGAAGCGAACTCTGCTGATGTCGAGGAAATAGTGACCCAGTACAAGGCAGATGTGGAGGCAGTCGAGACCCGCTTAAAGACAAACACTAAGTACATATAGTGACTATCCTAGAGAGAGACCCTCGAAGAGATCTATGCCCGAGGTTTTGACCTATCGACTGAGATTGAAGAAGCCAGGAGGCTCAAGGCCCAGGCAAAGGAGCTATATGAGCCTGAGGGTCTTGAAGGTTCCGAAGGATCCGAAGGCTTGAAAGGCTTCAAGGGCTCCGACGGTTCTGGCGACGAGTCGGGCCTCGGTGAAGACCAAGCGTAGATGCCTTAGTATTTTTTGCAGTTTTTCCTTATGTATTTCTTTTGTTTATTTTGATTCCGTCTATCAGGCCTTGGTAAATATATTTTGGAATATATAAAAGTTTTCCCTTTCTGGCAACACCGTGTCTTTACTTTTCCAGCATCTTCTTGCTATTTCTATTTACGTATTATTTTTTATGCCTTAGCATTGAATCAGATGAATTTTTGGAGCATCCTTTTTTCGGAGGTTCGAACGGAGCCCGACTTCGATGCAACTTAGGTTTGCTTGTGTCTTTGAACCCTCGATGAGACCGGAATTTTTTAAGATGCTTAAGTGTTTTTAGATGATGTTTTTGCCGAGGGCAGCCTTTTAGTATGTTTCGAATTTTCGTAAGGGCCTTACTTTCTGGTTCAGACTTCGGATGTCTCCGGGCCATTTATAGGGCAATCGTAGCCTTTTATATTTGGGCACCGCCTATTGGGTTTGGTGCCTCCGAGATTCGGTAGCCCGGGTCGTTCAAACTTTTATTGGGTGACAGTCCCCGAGTAGGGATAGCTCGTGGGCTTGATAGTCCCCGAGTAGGGATAGCTCGTGGGCTTGATAGTCCCCGAGTAGGGGTATCCTGTGGGCTTTAGGATCCATGATTGAAGAAGCATATTGTGCAGTAACAAAAGTACAAGGGAAGTAGAAATTTCTTTCATTGCTAAGTATGCAAGGTACACGATCGAAGACGTGTAAAAACTTGTGCCATGGCTAGAGTGGACTATGCGGGCACGATTCATAAATCCGTTTGGACCTCATAATGAATCCTAACCACCAAGCCTTAGCTTTTAGCACGTATTAATTTCCCGTTACCTTGCTAAAGATCTTAATCATAGTGTAATGGCCCCCAGTATTTGAGGTCAAACTCGTAAGGGCTCGGATACTGTTGATCTAAAGCAAACGATCATTGATTCTGGTTTGAAATTGGTCTTCAAATCTAAAGTAGCACGTTTTACTGTTGCCTCGTTAAAAACCTTGCCAAAAAATCCACTTCGGTACAAAACTGGTTCAAGGGAAAAAGAGTGCAATACGTGCTTTCAGACCTAATAGCCACATCCGTCCTTGGCGGATTACATTCATACGTTAGTACGATTTATAACATGATTAAAAGGTAATTGAGTTCATACCTTAGTAGTAGTATCATTTTAAGTGTGTCATATTCCAGTTGTTCGGTAGTTGTATGATGTTTCCCGCTTCAAGTTTATATGGACCTTTGCCGGTTATTCCGAAAATTTAATATTGTCCTTCCTAGTTCGGGAATAGCTTCCCTTCGTTCGAGTTCCTGGTGTGCAGTGTTACTTTCCTCAATACCAAGTCCCCGACTTGAAAGTTTCGGAGATTGGCTCTTCGGTTGTAATACCTTTCTACTCGCTGCTTCTAGGAGGCCAACCGGACTAGCGCGGCCTCCCGCCTTTCATCTAATAGTTCCAGGCTCATGATCATGGCCTCGCTGTTTGGCTTTTCGGTCGCATACTGGAACCTGAGTCTCAGTTCTCCTACCTCGACTGGTATTACGGCTTTGGCTCCGTAGACCAAGGAAAACGGGGTGGCCCCGGTGATTGATTTCGAAGTCGTACGGTATGCCCATAGCACTTCGGGCAGGATCTCCTTCCACTTCCCTTTCGCACCGGCCAACCTCTTTTTCAGGTTTTGAAGTATAGTCTTATTTGTTGATTCTGCCTTCCCATTCCTAGTAGGGTGATAAGGCGTTGATAGTATCTTCTTGATCTTGTGATCTTAGAAAAGCTTACTCACCTTGCTGCCGATGAATTGTTTTTTATTGTCTCAAATGATCTTGGTCGGTATCCTAAATCGACATATTATGTGGTCTCAGATGAAGTCAATGACTTCTTTCTCCCGGACCTTCTTGAATGCTTGAGCCTCAACTCATTTGGAAAAATAATAGGTCATGAATTATATGAATTGAGCTTTACCGGGTGCCCATGGTAGGGGACCGACGATGTCCATTCCCCACTTCATAAATTGCCACGGGGACAAGACCTAGTGGAGCATTTCTACTGGTTGATGGATCATCGGGGCATGTCTTTGGCAGTCATCGTATTTTCATACGAAGTACTTCGCATCTTTCTCCATTTCGGTCTAGTAATAGCCGACCCTAATTATTTTCCGAACAAATATTCTGCCCCCGAATGGTTTCCGCAAGTGCTTTCATGAACTTCTCTCATGGCATATTTGGTCTCACCCAGTACCAAGCATCTGGCTAGCGGGCCGTCGAAGGTCCTCTAGAACAATTCCCCTTTAATCAAACTAAATCTGGCAGCCTTAGTGCACAGAGCTCTCGATTCTTTGGGATCCGAAGGCAATTTTCCGGTCTTCAGGTAGTCTATATATTTGTTCCTCCAATCCCAAATTAAACTCGTTGAGTTTACTTCGGCGTTGACTTCTTCTATCACCGAGTTCATTAGTTGCACTACTGCTCTTGAGTTGAATTCATCGGAATCGACCGACGACCCCAAGTTAGCAAGTGCATAGACCTCACTGTTCTGATCTTAGGGTACATACTACAGGGTCTATTCCCTGAATTGATATATAGAGTTAAATGTAATTTGTCCAAGTATCTTCGCATCCGTTTTTCTTTTACTTCGAACGTCCTATTAACTTGATTTACCACGAGGAAAGAGTCACACTTAGCTTCAATTGCCTCATCCCCAAGGCTTTTAGACAATTCTAGACCTGCAATCATGGCCTCATACTGGCCTCGTTGTTAGTCAATTTCACAGTTCTAATAAATTGCCTAATTACATTTCCCGTAGGCGGTGTTAATATGATACCGAGCCCGGACCCCTTCGCATTTGAGGCACCGTCCGTGAAAAGGGTCCACATTCCCGAAGTGGTCCCCGAGGTTAACAGTAATTCCCTTTCGACTTCGGATATTAAGGCCGACGTAAAGTTGACCATGAAGTCTACCATAATCTGAGAGTTTATGGCTGTTCGGGATCGATACTCGATATCGTACCCACTAATTTCAATGGCCCATTTGGCCAACAGTCCTGAGAGCTCGGGTTTGTGCATGATGTTCCTTAGTGGGTAAGAGGTCACGACACATATGGGGTGACATTGAAAGTACGACTTTAGCTTCCTGGAGGCCCTTAGCAAAGCAAGCGCCAATTTTTCCTGGTGAGAATACCTTGATTCGACCTCTCCTAGAGTTCTACTGACATAGTGAATAGGAAATTACGTACATTCTTCCTCCCGAACTAAGACTTCACTTACTGCTACCTCGAAAACTGCCAAGTAATGGTACAACTGTTCATCTATTTTCGGAGTATGCAATAAGGGTGAACTCGATAGGTACCGTTGGAGTTCTTACAAAGCTTGCTAGCATTCTGGGGTCTAGGAAAAATTCTTCTTCTTCATTAATAGTGAGAAGAATCAATTTTGTCCGAGGACCTCGAGATGAACTGGCGCAAGTCAGCTTTACGCCCAGTCAGGCTTTTGAAGACCTTGATGTTTTCTACCACGGTGATGTCCTCTATGTCTTTGATTTGGTCGGGTTGATTATCCCTCGATTGGATACCATGAACCTGAGGAATTTTCCCGATTCGACCCCGAATGCCCACTTCTCCGGGTTCAGCTTCATATTGTATTTCTCTAGTATGTAGAAGATCTCTTGCAAATGTTTCAAATGGTCCTCTACTCGCAAGAACTTAAACAACATATCGTCAATATAAACTTCCATTTACGTTCCCATATGTTCTTCGAACATCCGGTTTACTAGACGTTGATAGGTGGAACCTGCATTTTTTAATCTAAAAGGCATTACATTATAATAGTAGGTGCCAAATTTAGTGATGAAAGAAGTCTTTTCCTGATCGTCCGGGTCCATCCGAATATGGTTGTACCCGGAATAGGCAACGAGAAAGCTGAGTATTTCATGCCCGGCCATCGCGTCGATCATTCGATCGATGTTAGGCAAAAGGAAATAATCCTTAGGGCATGCTTTGTTTAGTTCTTTGTAATCTATACACATTCTTAGCTTATTCCCTTTTCTGGGCACTACCACTATGTTAGCTAACCAGTCCGGGTATTTAACTTCCCGGATGGACCCTATTTTAAGGAGTTTGGATACCTCGTCCTTGATGAATGCATGCTCGATCTCGGACTGCGGCCTCATCTTCTGCTTAACCGGATGGAACTTCGGGTCCAAAACTCAGCCTATGAGTGGTTACCCCCGGTTGGATCCCTGTCATGTCAAGATGGGACCAAGCGAAATAATCTATGTTAGCTTTAAGAAAATCAATAAGTTTTTTCCTGAGCTCGGGGGTTAGCCTCATGCCCAAGTATACCTTTCGATCCGATAGTTGTTCAATTAATATGACTTGCTTCAACTCTTCTACTGTCTATTTGGTAGCGTCGGTGTCATCAAGAGCTATGAACGATCTTGGGACTCCGTAATCATCCTCCTCGTCTATTCCTTGTTCTTTCGATACAACCGAGACCGGCATCGGTGATTGCTATTTAATTTCTTCCTTTCTGGTCGGCTCTGCATTCCTTGATGTCGAAACTATGGGCACCGAGATTACCTCGTCAGCTGCGAACATCTCCTTTGTGGCCAGCTGCTCTTCGTTAAACCGTCCTGACTCCTCATGGTGTAGGGAATTTCAACGCCTGATGCAAGGTCGAGGGTACCGCCCTTATGTTGTGAACCCATAACCTTCCGAATAAAGCGTTATACCTCATGTCCCCTTCGATCACGTAGAACTTTGTCTCTTGGATCCTCCCAGTGGTGCTCACCGACATGGTTATCTCCCCTTTAGTGGTTTCTCATGCCATGTTAAATTAGTTCAACACCCTGACTGCTGGCACTATTTGGTCCTGTAACCACAATTGCTCTACAACCCTTGATCTGATGATGTTGGCCTAGCTACATGGATCAATCAAAACACGTTTTCAACTCGATACTTATTGACAAGTACAGATATTACCAGTACATCATTGTGAGGTTGCATGATTCCCTCGGCATCCTCATCGCTGAATGAAATGATTCCCTCCAGGACATAATCTCGGGTGCATTTTTCCCTCGTGATAGACACTTTAGTGCGTTTTATCACTGGTCCTTGGGATTATCGACCCCTCTGATGATCATGTTTATGACGTGTTGAGGACCTCTTGTTCGACCTGTTTGTTGGCGTCCCTATTCCTGAAGTGGTTTTTGGCCCGATCACTCAGAAACTCTTGGAGGTGCCTGTTGTTGAATAACCGGGTAACTTCTTCTCTTAGCTATCGACAATCTTCGGTCTTGTGACCATGAGTGCCGTGATACTTACATATTAAGTTAGAATCTCTTTAGGTAGGGTCGGACTGCAATGGTCGGGGCCACTTGGTCTCTTTGATGCGCCCGATGGCTGACACGATGCTGGCATCATCAATGTTGAAGTTATACTCTGATAATCTCGGTACTTCCCTACTCCCGAGCGGCTTGTCGAAATCATTATTGCTCATCAAACCTTGGCTTCTAGACCCTCGACCACCTCTCTTTTCGTTCCTTGTAGTGTGACGCCCGGACCCATTTCCCCTTTGGTTTGTGCTGTATGGTTGGTACCGATCCCGGACCAACCTTAGCTCACGATCAATGGCTCTCTTACACTTGTCCTTGGCCCTGATGGGATAAACTGACCCAGAATAGGCTCCGAGTTGGTAGTCCTCAACCCTAATCTTCGACTGGTACATGTTGTGTACGTCGGCCCAAGTCACCACTGGGTACTCTACCAAATTATATTTTAGATGTTGTGAAGCCAAGGATTTTCGGGGGTTAGGCCCCTGAGTGAATGCCTAAACGGCCCAATCATCTACTATCGGAGGCAGGTCCTTCCGTTCCATATGGAACCTTGACACGAACTCCCTGAGCATCTCGTTGTCTCTTTGTTTAACCTTGAAAAGGTCCGACTTTCTGGTCTCGACCGTGATGGCCCCGACATGGGCCTTCACGAAAGCATCTGCAAGCATAACAAACGAGTCAATGGAATTTGGGGGTAAGTTGTGATACCATATCATCGCTCCTTTGGACAAAGTCTCCCCAAATATTTTTAGTAACACCGACTCGATTTCATCATCCTCCAAGTCATTCCCTTTGATTGCGCATGTATAGGAGGTTACACAGATCCGTGGTTCAGTTATTGGGGATATCGGGCATACGAAACCTCTTTGGGATCGGCGTCGGTGCCGCGTGCCGTGCTCGGAGGAAAAGATTTCTGGATAAACTTCTTGGAATCCGGCCCTTTCAATATCGGAGGTGCTCCTCGGATTTGATCGACCCTGGAATTGTATGTTTCAATATTGGGCTCAATTCTTCTCGCCTGACTCTACCCCCTTCATTAATGCTTCAAGCATTTTAATTATCTCGGGATTGACCCCGAGATACTTACCAGTAAAGTTCACCGGCGAAAGAGTGAGATTGTCGGAAAAACAAACAGAAGTTCCTGTTTGAAAATAAGCTTTAAGAAAAAACTTATACCATTTCACTAAGTTCATCATCCCAATAAATAACAAAGAATATTTGTAAATCCACTTGAGATTGTTAAATGTATACTCCCTACGTTCATTTTTAATTGTTCATATTTGACTTTGCATTTTTTTTAAGAAAAAATACATTAAGTATGTATTTTATAATTTTACCCATATTAATTATAGAACTTCAAAAAATCTTGGGAAATGATTTGAGTAATAAGTAGTTAATAATAAGAGTAAACAAGACAAAAAAGAATGTCTTTCTCTTGATTCACAAATATAAACAAGTAAAATTGAAAATATATTTATAATATAGTAGACAATTAAAAGCAAACCGATGATATATTTCATCTTCCATTTATAGCAGTACGTTTTTTGTGTGTTAAAAAGAAAAATATTCTTTTTATATTTAGAACTTTTTCACCATTAAAGTTTTTATTTTTTCCTTTAACAATATGCTTTTATATCATAGAAATGTCATCAAATATTTTATTTGGTAATTAATGTTGTTGAATGTTCAAGACCCCAAATTTTGACAGTACCTATAATATGTGACAGAAATCTTATTTACTTGACTAATTAAATATTGTTACGTCATTACGGTCCGTTTCACCGACAGTAATGAACTCCCACCTGCAACCAAAAGGAAAATGTTAAAATTTCACAAGGGTAGGTCATTTAAAATTTCACAAGGGTAGGTCATTTAATTTATTAATAGCTAACTAAAGAAACCAAATATATAATGGGAAACTTTTGTATCCAACTAGCGGACCAATTAGCTAACTACACGACACACGACTGAAAAGCTAACTCTTCTCCCACTTCCCATGTCAGTTACCCCAATTCGTCCCTTCCTTTCCTTCTATATAAAGGAAACATGGAAACATCCCTTTGAAACTTCATCAATACTCTTTTCTCTCTCTAGCTATCACAAACTACGTACATACACCCCTTAATATGGCTGTCTCAGTAAAGACCAGAAAAGCAAAATTAGCCATATCAGATGTTGCATCTTGGTACTGTACTATTGTAGTATTATGTCTATTTCTATTGAGCTCAGTACAAGAGAATTATGCAATATTGAAAGGGTACCAGTTACTGCACAGGCCTTGTGATGAAATATACGTGGTTGGAGAAGGTGAAACTCTGCATACCATCAGCGACAAGTGTGGTGATCCCTTCATAGTTGAGCAGAATCCACATATCCATGATCCGGATGATGTTTTCCCTGGTCTTATCATCAAGATCACTCCTAAGCATATTATTCAGTCATAGACTTTCTTAGTCCTTATATGGACCGTGGATCCTGAAATGAATTGCTTATTTTTTTTTCCTTTTCTTTTTGTTCATTTTTGTAATTATAAAGAAGAAAAACAAAGCTCTAATCATTAGGATCGGTGGTGTTTGGTTACAGACTTACAGTACAGAGACTAAATGGTTCTTGCCAATAGAACAAATCTGTTTGCTTTCCGCCTTTTCCTGATTTTCTATTTATTGCACAAGAGAAAAATTACGTGACTATTGGATCAATGTAAACACTGTGTTTCCTATTTTTTTCTGCTTTTCTTGTTTAGGAGCATTATTGAAGATTATCATTCCGCAGGCCGCTCCCAAAATCGTTATAAGTCAAAAATACCCGAGTTTTGATGAGTCGCCAACAAAAAACTAATTTCTTGTAGTGAATTTCCTAATTTGAACTGAACGTAGATTTTTATTCCTCTACCTTTTAAACAAGGGGATTGCATTAACAGTTCCTCGTAGACTTTAGCTAGCAATTGGGATACAGTTAATCTCAAATCTATCAAGTGCCTAGACTAATTATAAATCTTGACCCGCCTCATTTTGATGCTGACACTTAATAAGAGCTAGCTGCCAACTGCAGAGGAATAGGGGACTTGGATCATTAACTCATTATAATTATTGTAGTATCTCAAGCGTAAATACTAGTGCAGGAGATTTATGGGTTTCTCCTTAGCGAAAGCAGACCTAGAGCAACCACAATTTGTGCCATCAATCATTCGTATTTATTTGAAGTTGTTACATGTTCTATCTTTATTTGTGAAGTTTGTTCTTTCATGTATCTATTTGAAGTTGTTAGCATATGATATGTCTTTTACTTATCAAGTTTACTCTTATATGCTATATCTGAAGTTGTTATCTCTTTTATTATTATGTGACTTCTTCTATTGTTCAGTTATTCTTAACTGAAATTGTTGTTACATGATATCTTTTCGTTGCCGAGATTTTTCTTATGCATTTAGATGTAGTTACTAGTTCAGTGCCATCTCTTTCATTGTTAGCTTATGTCGTATACTAGAAATCGAAGTTTGCCATTTCATGAAAATACCTTCATTATTGAGTTTATTCTTAAGCAATTAATTGAAGTTGAAGTTATTGAAATTCATTAAACTATTTTAGTTGAAGTTGTGTTTAATGAGGTGTTGTTCATTGTTGAGTTACTTTCTCGTTCATTTTATTGTTATTGAAATTTTGTACACATCGTGTTTGAGCCGTGTGCTATGTGATGTGGTGATATTTGTATTGTTATTTTGGAAATATTGTGGCCTATGGGTACTTGTAGTACGAGTTGATATGTCGTGTTGTTGTGATATTAGCACATGTGATCTTGTTGTGTGGATTGATTGTTGTCATGTAGAGCATAAGGGTGGCATCTCACTATTGTTGATTGTGCGAAGTTATACAGGTGGTTATTGTGTTATTGTCCAGGAGGAGCGATAAGCGTGGCTATTATGCGGAGTGATACATGTGGTTATACGAATGATAAGGGTGGACATTGTGTTAATGTCTGTGCTGAGTGATAAAGATGGCTATTATGATGTTATAAATACGGAGAGATAAGGGTGGCAATATCAGGGATGATATGTGATGGCCTGGGGGCATTATGTTAATGATATTCGTGTGATGGTGTGATTTTTGTTGTGTATGTCATGCATCTTACATGACTTATTGTGTTGCTTTCAATGAGCTACTCGATGTATTTGATATTACTTGTTGACTTTGATTGTGATAGTACGCTCGCACAAGCATACACCGTAGCATGCCACTTATACCAGTTCAGGAGTATGAACGTTGACATTCATTGATCATGTCCATATATTCTTGTATTATCTGCTTCCATTATGATATTGAGACTATGACTACGCCGAACGGATTGTGATATTGAGCATGTGATCATGTCGGGAAGATTGAGCTATTGGCACGTGAGTTATCCGTGTGATGATGATTGATAATGTGGGCACGAGGTGCCATGAGCATATGAGTTGTGATTTGGGACTCATGACTTGTGATTTTGGGATGAGATATCTTGGAGTAATTTCGTTGTGAGACTTGTGTTAAATGTTTTTGATTATTTGGTTGCCAGTTGTTTTCTTATTTGGTTCACTGGTACTTTAACGGTGTTCCGATTACTTTACTGTTTATATCGCATATTTATTCCTTGATGCCATTTAGTGATTCTTGCTTCCATTATTAGCCTTATACTTATATACTGCACATGTTATTATGACTAGTAGGTATTTTGACTTGTACCTCGTCACTACTCTAGAGAGGTTAGTCTTGTTACTTATTGGGTACTGACCGTGGTATACTCATACTATACTTCTGCATATTTTTTGTGCAGATCTAGGTAGTAGAAATATCGTACTCAGGTAGAGTTAGCTTCTTGATCGCGAGGATTCAAGGTAGAGGTGCTTGGTAGTCGCAGTTCCTTGGAGTCCTTTATCTTTTTATTGTTCTATCAATTCGTTATCTGAACAGTATTGTATTTTGATTTTTGAGATATATCTATGTATTCATCTAGAGTTTGTGACTTTGTATTACCTAGTCTTGTGAGGTTATTGTGGTTAATATTGCCGCGTAGGCTTGTTTCACCTTTAGTTCGATTTTTATATTAAAATCTTTTTTAAAACGGAAAAGGTCCAAATATGTCCTTGTACTATACGAAATTGAGCACATTTTCCCTTCGTTAATACTTTAGCTCAAGAATGCCCTTAATGTCACATAGTTAGTCCATATATGCCCTTAGAGTTGCACAATTGGCTCATATATGTCTTTTTCGAAACGAAATCCACCCAAACTAATTAGCTCTTTCGCTAATTGTATTAAAGTGTATTACAAATATTGTTTTTTTTATTAGTACTTGTTTTCTTTACCTTTCTCTTTTCTTTCTTCTTTTTTCTTTTCTTCTCTTTTTTTTTCTTTCTCCCTTATCCGATTTCCCCCCTTGTTGATGTCTTCTCCATTTTCGTCACCAATTTTACTTGACAAAACTCATGAATTCCATATTCTCGGCATTTAATATATTGGTCATTTGCACAATTATGAATTAAAGGTTTGATATATATATATATATATAGATAGATAGATCATGTTTTAGATATACTCATGCTCAATATAACAAATACTACTACTACTACTACTAAATTCATATGAACCTGTTGAAGCTATAATGCGTCCCCTCCGTACATCCTTTGCACATCAACTCACTGTTGTGATGCTGACCCTCTAAACAACAACAACAACAACCCAGTATAATCCCACTAGTGGGGTCTGGGGAGGGTAGTGTGTACGCAGACCTTACCCCTACCCTGGGGTAGAGAGGCTGTTTCCAAATGACCCTCGGCATCCTTCCCTCCAAGAACTCCCCACCTTGCTCTTGGGGTGACTCGAACTCACAACCTCTTGGTTGGAAGTGGAGGGTGCTTACCATCAGAGCAACCCACCTTGTCTATGCTGACCCTCTAAATAAACGAAATTAAATTATTTCAAAAATTATGGTTTAACACTTAAAATAATAAAAACATCTCAACCTTTAACAATACTCAAAAGACCAAAATATTTAGATTGTTTCTAGAAAGGTAATTTAATGATTAAAAGCCTAGAGTTCAAGTTCTAGTGTTATAAATTTGAGTTGTTAGTCTTTTTTCATCTGTATATTTTCTATTTTTTTATTAAGTATGTAAATTAGGGGTTTACATGGATCGGGTTGGTTCGATTTTTATCAAAACCAAACCAAACTAGTTATATCGGTTTGGATTGGTTCGGTTTTGTTGGATTTTTTGGGTTTTTTGTTACATAAATATTATTTCAATCTTACTTTGTTAAATATTTTATAACTAAATATATGTTCAGTAAAAATTATAAAATTGACAAACATATGATCTATTAAAATATTTTTATGGGAGAATTTTCTGAGTAATTGGAATTCATGAGTTTTCTCAAGTGAAATTGGTGACGAAAATGGATAAGACATCAACAATGGAGTAAATCGGATAAGAGAGACAGAAAAAGGAAAAAAAAGAGAAGAAAAGAAAAAAGAAGAAAGAAAAGAGAAAGGTAAAGGAAAAAAATGTACTAATAAAAAGAAAATAGTGTTTGTAATACACTTTAATACAATTAACGAAAGAGCTAATTAGTTTGGGTCAATTCCGTTTCGAAAAGGACATATATGGACCAACTGTGTGACTCTAAGGGCATATATGGACCAACTATGTGACGGTAAGGGCATTCTTGAGCCAAATTATTAACGAAGGGCAAATGTGCTCAATTTCGTATAGTACAAGGGCATATTTGGACCTTTGCTGTTTTTAAAGTATCATTGTTAAACTGGCTTAATTGTTGTTAGTAATCAACTTACCTAGTCTTAGAGACTAGGTGCCATCACGACGCCTAAGGCGCGATTTTGGGTCGTGACAAGTTTGTATCAAAGCTCTAGGTTCATAGGTTCTACGAGTCACGAGCAAGTTTAGTAGAGCCTTGCGGATCGGTACATAGACGCTTATACTTATCTTTGAGAGGCTACAAAACTATTAGGAAAATTCCATTTCTTTCATTCATGTCGTGCGGATTTGTTGATTTCAAAGTTTGAGTCATTGCATCTTTATTCTCTCACAGATGGTGAGGACACGCGTAACCGGATCAGCCAAGCAGACACCCGCGCCCCCTGCTAGAGTCGCGAGAGGCTAGGGCCGTAGTAGAGGACGAGGAGAGGCACGTGACGTAGTTAGAGCACCTGCCAGAGCAGCAGTTGAGGAACCATAGTAGCTCCAGTTTGGGGACAGGAATCAGAGGCGCCTGTTGTTACCCCCGAACTTCAGGAGACTTTAGCGAAGTACCTGAGCATGTTTGGTACATTGGCTCTGGCGTGATCAATCTTCATTGCACCGGCTACATCACATATTGGGGGAGAAGCTCAGACTCCCGCCGCCCGTACTCCAGAGTAGCGGGCTCACATTAGTCAGGTTCTGGGTGTTATTACAATACTACATGTTATTCCGGTTCAGCTTGAGGTCAGGCTAGGGGCATCAGAGGAGGAGCAAAAGAGGCTTGAGCTTGAGAGGTTCAAAAAGTATCACCCTCCTACTTACAGTGGCGCAGTGACTGAGGATTCACAGGGTTTTCTAGAGGAGTGTCACCATATTCTTCGCACCATGGGGATTGTGGAGGTGAACAAAGTTGCTTTTACTACTTTTCAGCTATCAGGAGCAGTGTATCAGTAATGGCAGGCTTATGAGGAGGGTAGGCCAGCTGATACAACACCATTCACTTGGACTCAGTTTTCAGAGATATTTTTGAGGGAGTTTGTTACCCTAGACCCTCCGGGATACGTGACACACAGAGTTCGAGCAACTGCGCCAGGGCACCAAGACGATGTTAGAGTATGCCATTAGGTTCAGTGAGTTATCCTGACATGCACCTACCTTGGTTCCTACAGTCAGAGAGCAAGTCCGCATATTTATTGAGTGGCTTAGTTATGATCTTAGATTTAACATTGCTCGGGAGTTGGAAACTGATGTTCCATTCCAGTAGGTTATGGATATTTCCAGGAGGTTAGAGCGTATTCGGGGTGAGGAGAGGGAGGATAAGGAGTACAAAAGGTCTCGAGATTCTATAGGATTCAGTGGATTCAGCTCTTCAGCTATGACCCATCACGAAGGAGGATCGGATAGTCGGCCAGTCTAGTCCGCACTTCAGACTGCTCGTGGTACTCCAGTTAGTTAGGGACCTCAGGGTACTCACATAGGGTAGTCATCCTTTAGTGCACCATCTGCATAGAGTTCCTACATCAGTTAATCTAATTATCCGGTACAGACTCAGTACCAGTAGCCATACCCATAAAGGAGTTGTTATGATTGTGGAGATACTAGGCACATCATGAGAGATTGTCCCAGACTCGGGAAAGGTGGATTTCATCAGAGCACTCAGGATATGGGCTCCATTTCAATTGCTACTCCACATGCACGACCAGCTAGGGGTGGAGGACAGGTGGATATGGGGAGCCCTAGAGGGGGAGGCCCGATCCATTGATATGATTTCCATGGTAGGGTTGAGGCCTCTGCATCAGATGGTGTCATTACAAGTATGGTTTTGATTTGTCATAGAGGAGCATCCGTCTTATTTTGATCTGGTCCTGTTTATCGGAGTGAGTCCTCCTATCTTGCTTCATATATGGGTTTGTTTCGTGATTATTGTACTTTGCTTATGTGTTTACCTCTATTGAGAGACTCTATAATGGTAGCCATTGTCTATCGTTTGATTTGTTCCCTATTGAGAGGTATGAGAGTAGAATAAACTTTATGTTACTCATTACAATAGGTTTTGATGTGATTTATGGATGGTTTGGTTATGATTTGTGATTTAGGTGCTCTACCGGTATGGGAAGTCTGTTACGTGTTGTGATTTTGTTATGAAGAATTGAGTTAGTGGAAGGTTTCAGTTGGTATGATATGTATTCTACTTGTAATTCAGAGCTGAGGATGGGATCCTTGCATTTTCGTGTGGTTTAATATGTTTGAATAGGGCTACGTGTCGTAGTGGAGTTATATTAGGATGAGATCCTTGTGATTAGTTCATATGTTTTGATTCTTCCTTGTGGAACGGATTCGTAGTATGGTAGTGATAGGGAGTTTTGCCTGTCGGATTTGTTTGCTAGTTCTCTCATGTGTTTCTCTTTCCATATTCAATCATATTCGCGTTGTGCTTATTGGGTTAGCTTGCGAGGTAGGTGCCCAGGTGGCGTTGGGTGTGACTTGTTAATTTGTATGGGTGGTTATGCGATCTTCATGTTTCTTGCATCGTTGTCAGCGTTGTGAAGGTTTGGGGTAAGGTTTTAGCTGATATGAGGTTATTTTATTATGGGCAGCTATTGTGGTTAGAGATGTTGTTATGGGCATATGGGGGATGTATTACGTCGGGTGATCATACCTTGTTGTTGTATGCATAAGCTGCAACAATTGGTTGAGGTTGATACAATGTGTTTATGTGGGAAACGAGTCTTCAGGAAATGATCCGATGGTGAAAATTTTGGTTCTAAGGCTTATCGATGTGGGTGGAAAGAATAATCTTCAATTGAGATGGTGTTGTCGGGCTTATGTGGATTGGGGTGACGTGAGATCACATGCGAGTATATGTATGGTGAGTTTATTTAGTGATTTCATGGCTTCGGAACGATTTTTGTCACATTCGAGGATGAACGCTTATTTAAGAAGGGAGAATGTAACGACCCGACCGGTCGTTTTGAGAATTAGCATTTTCGTTCGGTGGCTTAAGGTCGTGAGAAGTTTGGTATTGTGTATTATGACTTGTGTGTATGGTCGGATTCGGTTTGAGGGTGATTCAGAATTTATTTGGAAGAATGGTTCTTACTAGAGGCTTAAGTGGTAAAAGTTGATCGGAGTTCGACTTTTGTGCAGACGACTCCGGAGTGGTGTTTTGACGATTCCAATAGCTTCGTATGGTGATTTTTAACTTAGGCGTATGTTCAGATTTGGATTTGGAGGTCCGTAGCTTCGTAGGTGCATTTTGGTAGTCGCAGTTCTTTGGAGTCCTTTTCCTTTTTATTGTAATGTCGATTCGTTATCCGAACAGTATTGTATTTTAATTTTTGAGGTATATCTATGTATTCATCTAGAGTTCATGACTCTATATTACTTAGTTTTGGGATGTTGTTGTCATTATTGTCGCGTAAGCTTGTTTCACCTTTAGTTCAATTTTTATATTAAACTCTATTTTAAAATATTATTATTAAACTGGCTTAATTATTGTAAGTAATCGGCTTATGTAGTCTTAGAAACTAGGTTTCATCACGATGCCTAAGGCATAATTTTGGATCGTGACACCATGAGAGCGCACTACTACACATCAGTGAGGAATATATACCCTCTCGCTATCATTATGAAAATCATCATGTAGATAAAAAAAATGTATGTTTAGTGGCCTAGATCATTTTAGTCACATTGATATATCCCTCTGGATCTCATATGGCATAATGTTCATAATTATGACCTGTAAGTCATAACCCGTAGCAGCAAATACAAACTAAATGAGATCCTTCCTTTCTTCACGAGTCTTTCAACTTAAATTCAATTTATTTTTCTAGTCATGCGCACCAAATCAAATTTCTCATGGTAATTTGGTAGCATACTAAGATAGCGACATCGTAAAAGCTTCGGGCCACTGAGAAGTTGTGAGGGTACTCGATTTGGGGCTAACACAACAATAAGTCGAGATAAAACTTATATTAACTATTTTAGTTAATATTCTTGCACATGTTTTGAAAATATGTGATATAATAGTTTTTTCTTTTTCGTGGAGCGTATGTCTTTATCTCATAATATAATGACATACATATGATACTCATATATCATATACATCTGAACGTATTTGCTTGATCTACTCAGTAACCGTGAATTCATATCCGGCCTCTCAAGGTAGATTAGGTGAAACTTATTTCCACCATCAAAATATTGTAATGACCTTTTGTTATTACTTGTGTAACGCTAAAGATCTTTAAGTCATGCGCTCTCAAATTATTCGTATGATAATTTGCTTAAGATTTTGTCCCATCTTCCATCAACATTTAACTGGTGGAGGTGATCACCTATGCAAAAGGGCTGACCTCTATCTATCTGAATCTTTCAATAATATCAAAGGAATGCACTAAAATCATTTCACAAAATGAATGTACAATAAACATTCAAAATAAAAATACATACAAACATTCCAATAAAAAGTGTATGCAAATCAAACATATTTAATTTTTTTTAAAAATATGAATGTTGGGAAAATAATTCAAAAATCAATGACTATGTATTAAAGTCCACATAGTCCTTGAGATATTATACAAATAAAAACATACATCTCAGGAAACCGACTGAGTAAATAGATTTGCAATCATTTGTGTAGATACACGTTACGTTCACTTCTCTGTGTGTAACCATGTTTTTTTTTATAAAATTAACTTTAATATCCATATGTTTTATTTTAAAATTATATTAGGGTCCTTGGTGCTTAAATTAGTAGCTTGACTATCACAAAGATTATCACTAGACCAGTACTAGCTACAGTACCAACAAATGGTCAAAGGCCCTTTTTAACCAAATAACTATGTTACAGAGGAAAGAGCTCAAATTAGCTCTTATCATGGTTAAAACTATTCATGATTGATTTTCATTTGCTCTATGATATGGCGTCGTTATAAAACAAAAACGTATTTAGGGGTGGTGTAACGACCTAATCGGTCGTTTTGATCATTTGTATTTCGTTCAGTTGTTTCAAGTCTTGAGTAGCTTCATATGATATACATGACTTGTGTGAATCATCGGTTTTGATTTTCAGGTGAATCGGGAGTGATTTGAAAGAATGATTCTCGACGAGGACGCTTTAAATTGGAAGCGTTGACCAAGTTTTACTTTTGTGTATTTGACCTTAGATTGGAGTTTTGATGGTTCCTTTAGGTCCGGATGGTGATTTTGGACTTGAACGTATGCCCGGATTTGCAATTGGATATTTCTAGAAGGATTCAACACTATTTGGCGAAAGCTGAAAATTTGAAGGTTTGGAATGTTCATAAGTTTGACCGAGATTTGACTTTGATGATATCGGGTTCAGATTGTGGTTCGGGGAATTTGAATACTTCCTTATGTTATTTGGGACTTGTGTGCAAAATTTGAGGTCATTCCGGATTGGTTTGATATGGTTCGACACGAGTTTTGGAAGTTGAAAGTTCAAAATTCATTAAGTTTGATTTCAGATACGATTTGTGATTTTGATGTTGTTATGCGTGATTTGAGGTATCGAGTAGGTCCGTGTTATATTTTGGGACTTGTTCGCATGATTGAACGGGGTCCCGAGGGGGTTCAGGTGAGTTTCAGATGAGTTTCGAATTTATTTGGTCATGTTGGCAGTTCTGGTGCTGGTTCTTCGCACCTGCGCATATTTGGCCACAGGAGCAGGTGTGCTTATGCTATGGAATGGTCACTTCTGCGAAGAGGAGGTGCCTTGGTGAGTTCCGCGTCTGTGAAGGGTCAAGAGCATATGCGTAAGAGCTTCTACGAGGTTTGGATCGCTTCTACGAGAATGGGCATGAGTTGGGTGTCTACTTCTGCGGAGTCACAGGTGCGGAAGATATTTGTGTAGTTGCGGTCTGGGTCCTTTAAACTATAGTCATAGATGTGACGTTTGTTCTCGCAAATGCGAGGCCACGGATGTGGTATTTTGTTCGCAAATGTGGAAGTTCTGGGCAGAAGCATAAATATCGAGGTTTTTGATCATTTTAACATATGTTTGAGTTGGGGAGCTCGAATTTGAGCTATTTTGGAGGCGACATACATCACATGGATTGGGTTTTGAGCTGTTCGGAGGTTGATACGCGCAAGATGACATTTCTAGAGTATTGTTTGGCCAGCTCGGTATTAGATTTGGCTTGTTCGAGTTAAGTAACACTTCTGAACTTGGAATTGATGGATTTTATCCTTGTGAAACGTGTTGTTTGTGTTGTGTTGGGGTGACGCACATTCTAAGTGACGGGTGTGTGGGTGTGCACTGTGGTACATGAACCGGGTTGATTTTGTACTGAGTTGCTATGCAATCTTGTTTTATTTGTGAAATTTCTAGTTGTTACAGTAATTGAGCTGCGATGCATGCTAGAAATCATGTTTAGGAAATCTGCTTATTTGATTGAGACCTATTGAGGTTATTTTTGTTGTTTTGAGTTATCTTCTTTAACTACAATTATATACTCAGTCATGGTTCATCATTTGCATATTATATCTCAGTCTCTATTTATCATGAACTATTATATCACATGTCATCATTGTTTGGGATGAGTGGTATGAGATTGTGAGCCCGTGAGACTTGAGAGATTGATGGCTGAGGTGGGCCTGAGAGTCGCATTGTGAGTGTTATTCTGGATCGGGATATCCGCCGCAGCAGGCCATATTGGTTTTGTGACTATTCTTATTATTGCGGATCGGGCTGCACGCCACAACATGCCTTATTGGCTTATCTATTATTGTGGATCGGGTTGCACGGCGCATCAGGCCTTATAGGCTTTTTATTAGCACTTGGGCAGGATCCACCCCTCAAGAGTCTAACATACCAGTAGTGAGGGCAAGCACAGTGATATATATATATATATACACACAAACACACACACACACACACACACACACATGCTTTGGTGAGGGGATTATGACCCAAGCACCCATATAATGTTGAGTGATTGTGGTGTGTGTGTGATGAAGTGGGCAATTGAGTCAGACAACTTGAGTATTTTGAGGGTGAGAGTACCTGGGAATATCACCGTGAAATCATTCATATGATATACATACTTGGAATGTAGGCATAGAAATGCATCTTTCCTCATGCCTGACGGTGATGTGACATTTATGATTTGACATGTAAGCATAGCAATGTATATTCCTCACGCTAGGCGGTATTTGATAATTGATGAATTAGCATGCATATTGACATATATGCATAAAGATGTACTTTCCTCATGCTAATTGATAAAAGAAAACTCTTATCTGATGTTGTAAATTGGAAAACACAGTTCTCTTGATAAACTCATATTTAAATAATTTCGTTGGTAAGATTTAGACTTGGACAGTTATACTTGAAAGGCGTGTCTACTTTTCCGTATCTGTGAACGAGCTGAACATTTTATCTCTTGAGTTATACAGCTTTACTATCTTCACTATACTATCATGAATTATTATTGGCTATTGGTGTTGGACACTGACCTTTTCCGAGCTTGTCATTACTTTCAACCTAAGGTTAGGTTTATTACTTATTGAGTACATGGGGTCGGTTGTACTCATACTACACTTCTGCACCTAACATACAGATTTTGGAGCTGATGTTGCTATGTACTGCTGGAGCTGATATTGAAGATGTACATGCGTTCCAGTTATAGTTGTCGCTTGTTCTTGGTAGCTTTAGATTTATAAATCTATTTATGTATACTTCGAACAGATGATGTATTTATCTCATACAAACTTTGTAAATTCTCAGTCTTAGAAGCTCATGACTTGTAGTACTAATTATTGGGATCCGTATAGAAAGCTTAGTTATGCTATTTATTGATTCTTGTTATCTTATTTGAGTTGTGTGTCTATCATTTGTATTACCTAGCGGGTTAAGTTAGGTTCCATCATGACTAGCTGGATTTTGGATCGTGAGAAGTTGGTATCAGAGCTCTAGGTTCATAGGTTTTGCGAGTCATGAGCAAATGTCTAGTAGAGACGTGTGGATCGGTATGATGACGTCGATACCTATCTTTGAGAGGCTACATGGCATCTAGGATAAACTTCTCATCTTTCTTTCCTTATCGTACATCATTGATTCAGCTTAAAGCGTATCTCTTTAAATTCCATCCACTCACCCATATGTTATGTGAGCACATGGTATTAGCTGTGTATCGACAGTTTGTGATTCTTTGGATGAGGTGCGAGATGTCTTTTTTGTGTTTTGGTGATGGGCCAGTCTGGAGGACTTGAGGTCAGGGTTTGACCGTAGCTTGGGCTCATTGGTTTTAGTTGTATACGTATGCACTTTTGGGCTTATATGTATGGTAGTGTCCTTAAGAGTGGGATTGATGGCTCGGTGAGTGGTTGGATGGCTATATGATAAATATGAGGTGACTGCGGGATGCGTTCAGATGGCTTGGATGTGATGAGAAAGGTTGCTTGGGATGTGAAAAGGACTATGGGATACCTGATTTCTATCTTGATGTGTTGTACAATCTCGAGTTATGATCGTGTTGAGGGATCTTTCATGTTGTTCAGTTATGGGTTGAAGTGCATTCTTATGTCTTGTTGACGAGTTTGGACTCAAGAAGATTAAGTGATTGCATGGTAGCTGTGGCTATAGTAGGGCATAGTGAAATTCCAATTTGAGACTAAACATGTGGGTTATCTCCTGCAGGGTGGTCTACGGATGTGTGATTCTTATGATGTTATGTGGAGAGTTTCTTTCTACCAGTGGGTTATATGTGTTGCGATTGAATTGGATTGATTGAGAAAAGTTGACTTGACAATCATGAGGGTGAATGCGAGCTTAGCAGATGATTTAAAGTATTTTATGGTTTGTGTTGCATGATCTTATGAAAGATTTAGTTGAATTTCAGTGTGGGATTATGGAAATAATAGAGTATGGTTATTGTGAGTTATCGAATATTTTGTTCTAAGGCTTTGACCCAAGTATGAGAGTCTGTTATCGACGATTTGATTGCATGATTGTGTGTTGTACTGGTTTCGGTTTGAGGCATGCTTGTTATCATTTATGTCTTATAGAGGTTAAGATCGAGGATGCTCGAGTAAGGAGATATTTGGATACAGATTGTATTACACTTTATGGGTTTATGTAAATCATGGAATGATTTGATTTGTTATTCATGACGAATATAGTGCGCATTTAGTATGAATTTACTTGGTTGTGTTAAGGCGGGGTTACTTCGTTGGGTATTTTTTGCTAACGAGGCACAGATCGTTCGGCCCGTTTGGGCGGTGCAATTATGAGTTGAGCATAGTGGATGACTTTCGAGAAGGTTCTAATGGATTCAAGATTTATATGTGGCAATAGAGAACTTTTTGGATTTGTAAATGGCTAGAATCTAAGATTTGCATTGGATGGTGTCGAGACTCGTGGTATTTCTATATCATTATGGATTTTACATTTCAGTATTAGAAAGGTAAAGGGAATAGTTTTAGATTCACATAAGGTCTCTTCATAGTAGGTATCTCAGATGCGGTGTTTAGGGGTCTTAAGAGGGAATACAGTGGTTTATGAGCTCTAGGACGACGTGGTTTTATGGTAGGACCGCTTGTGGTGAGCGTTTGGTTAAGGGTCGTAGTGTGCGGGCAAGGAGAAGTATTAACTTGAAGGTAGTTCGGAAGGAACACAGAGAAATAAGGCAGCTTGGTAGTAAGTTAGATCAGTATGGTAATGGATATGATCTGTTATTTTAGTTATGATGATGTGATGTGTCTTTACAGGTGCTTTGTGGCAATACTCTTGGGCTTGGCAACTTACGTGACTTGGTTGAGATAGAGGAATTCAGTTCTGATGGCTTGGTTATGTACAGATAGGCTTCGTAGAGTTCTCGATGATTTTTACCATTGTTTGGGGTGGATAGTTTCTACAGGCATGTGGAGTTTGTTGTGCATTGTGATTTTCACCTGAATAGGATCAGATGCAGGTTTCTAGCTAATTGAATATGTAATCTGCTTTTGATTCATGGTTGATAATATGGCTCTCATGTTTTCATATGATTGATACGGTGCATCGTGTGGGATTGAGATTTGCATGTACAAGGTCGCGGTTCAGTTTTGAAGGGAAGTTCACCAATTCTTAGACAACATGGACGGTTCCAAATGTTTAGATGAATTCTAGTACTACTTGGTATTACCTGAGCAGAGTGCACATTTCAGAAGACGCCTTGTGTTTTGACTTATAAATGCTTCATTGGTCGATCGATAGCTAGTGTTCAGATTTTGCTTTGTGGCACGAAAGAATGGAAGTATTTCTCGTGGAATGATTGTGTATGAAGTATGTGTCAGTCACTTGAGTGGTCGAGTTGGGATCAGATATGGTGATTCTAGCATTCTAGGTATTTGGAGAATGAGAGTTCTCATAGGCAAATTGTTCCTTGGTTGCGGACTGTGAAGGTATGACCAAAGTTATACAACTGATAGTATGTGTTATGGTTAGGTCATTGTAGACGTTTGGAGGGTTATTTATCTATATGTGGATGACTGAAGTTGATTTGGGTGCCCATTGGTAGGCCCAACAAGTATGTGTATTCTACATCGGGTCAGATTTGTTGACACAACACTTTAGTGTTGAGGGGTGTGTCATTCAGTTAGAGTCGAGCTTGTTCGTGTTATGATATGTTCTATGTGTTACTCTTTTATGCTACGTTGAGTTGTGATATGTTGGTTATTCTCATACATGATGCGGTTCTGCTTGGGCTTTATGGCGGAATTTGAGCGAGGTGGCTCTTAGGGTGTTGAATGGTTGATTGCACCTTGGTTATGGTCTTTCCCATTGGTGGTATATTGTGCTATCCGTTTCTCCATGGTTATGGTCATGCAATTCATGTGGTTGTTGTTTTACTTGCGTATGCTTGTTGATTTTGAGAATTTTGGCTCGAGGTACTTCATATGGACCGGTGTTTGGATGGGGTCACGCATTGCAGCGGAGTTATGTTGAGATATGATCCTTTGATAGATTTGTGTGTCTTGGTTCTACTATGTGTGATGGGTTCATAGCATTGCGTTTGTGGAGGTACTTGTTGAGCTGGCGGGGCGGTTCTCTCATTTGAGTTATTTTCCATGTTTGAATACATTTGAATTATTGCTTATTGTGCACGGATTGCACGGTTTGCGGCTTTAGGTTGTATTGGTGTGGCATATCAGTAGAATAAATGTGTTTGATGAGATGAGGTCATTGGACCAGGAATGGGTGCTACCGGATCTGATTATGGTATGTTTGGGTGAATAATATCAGAAGTCGGCTTAGAATTTGGCTTTGGTTCTAGTCGGAAGAGAGAGAGTTCCATGACTTATTGATATGATGAGTGGTTATGAGTTTCTGCGTGTTTCTTTCATCATCAACAGTGTACGAAGATTTTGAATGAATCTTTAGTTGATATGAAGTTTATTACCGGTACCGAATTTGTTTTTGAGCAACTAATGTGATCGAATATTATTGCTATGAGTATGCGAGTTATGTGGTATATCATGTGATTACATCTTGGGTTATGGTTATAGTTATGGCTTGATAAGGCTTGTTCAGACTTATACAATGTGTAGATGCGAGATTCGGGTCTTGTAATGAATTTCGGATGTTGGAAATTTGGGTTCTAAGGTTTACACACTAAGGTTGGAGTCAGGATCTTCAGTTATGTTGTGTCGTCAGGCTTATATTGATTAGGGTGATGTGGGATCACCCCTGGGTATGTGCATGGTAAGTTTACACAGTGAGTTGATGGCTTTGGAATGACTCTTGGCATGTTCGAGGACGAACGCATGTTTAAGTGTGAAAGAATGTAATGACCCATCCGGTCATTTTGAGAATTTGCATTCCGTTTAGCTATTTTAAGTCTTGAGTAGCTTCATATTATGTATCATGACTTGTGTGAATCGTCGATTTTGGTTTTCAGGTGATTCGGGAGTGATTTGGAAGAATGATTGTCAACTAGGAAGCTTTAAATTGGAAGAGTTGACCAAGTTTTACTTTTGTGTATTTGACCTCGGATCGAAGTTTTGATGGTTCAGTTAGGCCCAGATGGTGGTTTTGGGCTTGGGCGTATGCCCGGATTTGCAATTGGATATTTCTAGAAGGATTCAGTACTATTTGGTAAAAGCTAGAAATTTGAAGGTTAGGAATATTCATAAGTTTGATCAAGAGTTGACTTTGATGATATCAGGTTCAGATTATGGTTACGGGAATTTGAATAGCTTCGTTATGTCATTTGGGATTTGTGTGCAAAATTTGAGGTCATTCCGGATTGGTTTGATACGGTTCGGCATGAGTTTTGGAAGTTAAAAGTTCAAAGTTCATTAAGTTTGATTTTAGGTGCATTTGTGGTTTTGATGCTGCTATGCGTGATTTGAGGCCTCCAGTAGGTTAGTGTTATGTTTTGGGACTTGTTGGCATGATTGGACAGGGTCCTGAGGGGGCTCGAGTGCGTTTAAGATGAGTTTCGAATTTATTTAGTCATGTTGGCAGTTCTGGTGCTGGTTCTTCGCATATGTGCATATTTGGCCATAGGTGCGGACGCACTTCTGTGATAGAATGGTCACTTCTACAAAGAGGAGGTGTCTTGGAGAGTTCTGCTTCTGTGGAGGGTTAAGCGCAGATGCGTAAGCGCTTTTGCATGGTTTGGATCGCCTCTGCAAGAATGGGCGTGAGCTGAGTGTCCGTTTCTGCGGTTATGCATGCGCTTCTGCGGAGTTGCAGGTGCGGTCTGGGTCCTTTAAGTTGTAGTCGTAGATGCGACATTTGTGCTCGCAAATGCGAGGCTATAAATACGGTATTTAGTCCGCAAATGCTGATGCTCAGGGCAGAAGCATAAAAATCGAGGTTTTTGTTCATTTTAACACATTTTTGAGTTGGGGAGCTCGGATTTGAGCGATTTTGGAGGCGATTTCCACCACATGGATTGGGTTTCGAGCCATTTGGAGGTTGATACGCGTGGGATAGAATTTCGAGAGTATTGTTTGACCTTCTTGGTATTGGATTTGGCTTGTTCGAGGTAAGTAACACTTCTAAACTTGGAATTGAGGGTATTTATCCCTGTGAAACGTGTTGTTTGTGTTGTGTTAGGATGAAGCACATGCTAGGTGATGGGTGTGTGGGCGTGTACCATGGTAAACATGAACCGGGTTGATTTTTGTACTGAGGTGCTATCCAATCTTGTTTTATCTGTGAAATTCCTACTTGTTAGAGAAATTGAGTAGCGATTCATGCTAGAAATCATGTTTAGGCAATGTGCTTATTTGGTTGAGACCTATTGAGGTTATTTTTGTTGTTTTGAGTTATCTTCTTTAACTGCAATTATATACTCAGTCATGGTTTATCATTTGCATATCGTATCTCAGTCTCTATTGATCATTCACTATTACATCACATGTTATCATTGTTTGAGATGAGTTGTATGAGATTGTGAGCCCTTGAGACTTGAGAGATTGATGACTGAGGTGGGCCTGAGAGCCGCGTTATGAGTGTTATTGTGGATCGGGCTGCACGCCATATTGGCTTTATGACTATTCTTATTATTGCGGATCGGACTACACATCGCAACATGCATTATTGGCTTATCTATTATTGTGGACCGGGCTGCACGCCGTAGCTGGCCTTATATGCTTTTGATTAGCGCTTGGGTAGGATCCGCCCCTTCGGAGTCTGACATACCAGCAATGAGCGCAGGCACAGTGATATATATATACGTGCTTTGGTGAGGGGCTTATGAGCCAGGCACCCGTACAGTGTTGAGTAATTGTGTGTGTGTATGATGAGTGGGCAATTGAGTCAGACTGCTTGAGTATGTTGAGGGTGAGTGTACCTGGGAATATCACCGTGAAATCATTGATATGAAATGCATATTTGGCATTTAGGCATAGCCGAGTCCAAAATCACCATCCAGACCTAACGGAACCATCAAAACTCTATTCCGGGGTCAAATTTACAAAAGTCAAACTTAGTCAACTCTTCCAACCTAAAGCTTCAATCATGAAATTAATTCTTTCAAATAGATTTTCGAATAACCTGAAAACCAAAACCGACAATTCACACAAGTCATAATACATCATACGGAGCTACCCGTGCCCCCAAACTACCGAGTGAAGTGCAAATGCTCATAACGATCGGTTGGGTCGTTACATCCTCCTCCACTTAAACATACGTTCATCCTCGAACGTGTCAAGAGTCGTTCCAAAGCCATCAAACCACCGTGTAACCTTACCATGCACATACCCGGGGGTGATCCCGCATCACCCTAATTCATATAATCCTGGCGACACAACCAAACTGAAGATCCTTAATCCAACCTTAGCCCATAAACCCTGGAACACAATTTCCAACATCCGGAATTCCCTACATGACCCGAATCTCATATCCACACACTATATAAGTCCAAACAAGTTGTATCAAGCCATAACCATAGCCCAAGATGCATTCACATGATATACCACATAACTCAAATACTCATAGCAATAATTCTCGACCATAATAACTGCTCGAAACAAACCCGGTACCGGTAATAAATCTCATATAAAATAAAACCTCGTTCTAAAACCTTCTTACGCTGTCAATGATGAAAGAAACAAGCAAAAACTCATAACTGTAAGGCTCAGTAAAATTTCACCCAGAACTTGGAGTTTCGTGATGCCAAGATAGACATTTTGGTTTGAATAGTACATTGGGGAGTTGAAGAAAAGTTTTGGTAGAGCAGGGCATTTCTGCTATCCACTATGTGACCGCAAAATCACTCCGCGGGCCACAGATCTGCCACAGAGTGAAGAAGAGAAATGGCCAATTTTGGAGGTTGTTTTGCAGTCCATTATACGGCCGCATAACCATTTTGTGGTTCGCACAATCCATCGCAGACCCAACATGAAGATTTCTGGAGGGAAGTTTTGCAGCGTATTATGTGACCGGAGACCTGCCGCAGACCTGACCCGAATAACCCAGTTCTTAACATCACTTCTGCGGCCCATTTTGCGGACCTCATATCCATTCTGCGGTCCACTCTGCAACCCTAGAGCTGTGTTCGGAGGATCCAATTTTTGGTTTTTATAACCCGACCCTATTTCGATATATAGATGTAAAGGTTCATTTTTGAAACAAAAATCTGATATTTGAGAGTGAGGAAGTGCCATAGAGTGAGAGGAAAGCTACTAAGCTAATTGTTCACCAATTCTTTCTCAAAAGTTGGAAGATGTACAAGGAGAACCTCACAAGTTCTTCATCCAAGAGGTAAGGTTCCACATCCTAGTCTCAATTTTGAATTTGGGGTAGAAGATGGTTAATGGGGAGTGTGATTCTTGGGTGTGAGAGTATATCTATGCATACATGTACAATCATGAGTTGCGAAAAGGTAGTTGAGCTCAAATGGGTAGACCTTGGGTTGTGGGGTGAAGGAAATCCACCATAGGAGAAGCTAGAAATCATAATGCCCACCTAGTGTTTGATAAAATACTCAAATGAGCTGGAACCATGAACTCATTCCTAATTTGTGTTAAATTTTGTTATATTTCTTAATAGATGGAAGTGTCTAAGATTTTCGAACATTGTAGTAATTTAAGGAAGCTCAAGGCGAGGTATGTTGTCTAAACGTCTCTCAGAGAATTAAATCCCATGATGTTCGTGTAAGTTCCGAGTTGTTCATTTTAAACTTGCTATTCCGAATAAGCTTGATGTCGAAGGGTATATATATATTTGTTCAAAATGTGTTTCGAATATTCTTATAATATTATGTTGTTCTACGTAAGTGTGTTCAAAGCATGGGTCATGTATTAAACTGTTGTGACTTCAAGTCAAGTTCAAATGAAAGTTGTTATGCCAAATTGTGTAAGCAATATCCATGTGCCTAACACCCTTATTTTCTCACATATATATTTAAGGTCTTAATTTTAAAAGCCTTGTTGTTGATTATCCATGATGAAATTTGAAAGTGAAAGAAGATAGCATGAAATATGATGTGCTACCAACGTGCCAATAATGATATTGCGTTATAGCTAATGGTGACATTTAAATGAATGATATGTAAAAGATTATGAAATTAGTGGTAAATCCTTTAAATAATAAATGTTTTGGGAGTATCTTTTAGTCAATGAGGAAGGGTAGGTTAAAATAACCTAACCCCAAACTACACGTACCAGTGTAAGAGTGATTGAGGGGTAAATCCCCATATTAATGTGATGAGGTTGTTTCCCCTTATATGTGATAAGATTGAGGTGTTGAGATATTTCCCCTTATATGTGATGAGATTGAGGTGTTGAGATGTTTCCCCTTAAATGGGATGAGATTATTGCTAGTGAGATGTGATGTGATGTAGACCCACACGGTATTATGGTGAGACGGCTTAGCCGATCGGGCTGAGATCGGACTCCATGCTAAAAACACGGTGGTGTATCGGTTCTAAAGATCTCCCAACTTAAAAAGATTGGAACTTACTTGAAATCTACCTTTCCCCTAACTTGACACCTTGATACTATTTGAGTCTCTTATTGATTTCATATTTCATTCTTCGTTTACTGTTACTCATTCTATTGAGAGGGTGTTTAGTTTTACATACTAGTACTATTCCATATGTACTAACGTCCCTTTTGCAGGGGGCGCTGCATCTTTAATGGATGCAGGTGGTACCATAGCAGGTAATATTGATCAGTGATAGCAGTGCACCCTCTCCTCAGCTGACTTGGTGAGGCCTACTTCATTTTCGGGGTCATGTATCTCTTGTCCTTTGTACATAGTATTTTGAGGTATAGTCGGGGCCTTGTTGCCGGCACTGTCGTAGTACTCTTTTATTTATGTTAGAGGCTCCGTAGATATAGTGTGGATTGTATCTTGTTTTGGGAAGGTTGAACTAAAAATGTTGAAATCATATCACTTGTTCCACTTCAGTTGTGATTGTATAGTGTACTATTTTGGAAACTTGTTAATGATGTAACCTATGGCAATGAACTGGTGTTGTTCACATGACCTCTTACTGTCTAATTGATGGAATGTATTCTTCTCTTTATTCATGGGTGAGTTGGGTAGACGGCATTGTGCAGGCTTGCTCGACCAGTGTATCTATGTTGAGCACCGGTCACGCTCCTCAAGGTCGGGGTGTGACAATAACCACTTATCAGATCAACAAGTCATGGAGCTCCCTCTTCTTCGACAAGAACTATAGCCAATTTCTAAGCCGATCAGCGACATTATCCTTCTAAATATACCGCAAAGAAATCTGATAGCACCTATTCTAGGTCCCATGACCTTACTTTATCAAGCCCAACTATCCTAGTAACATGCCACACCAATTCTACCTAGAATCACAACCTTTGCAATCCGTGCACCAATAAGCAACAACTCAAATGTACCCAAAATGGAAAATCACTCAAATGAGAGAACCGCCCCGCAAACTCAACAAGTACCACCGCAACCACAATGCTGTGAACCCATCATACATGGTAGAACCAATACCCACGAATCTAACACAAAGGATCATATTCCAACATAACTTCGCTGCAATGCGTGACCCCATCCAAATACTGGTCCACATGAAATACCTCAAGACACCATGCCCAAAATCAACAACCACGCGCAACTCGACATCAAGTACCCAAGGTGCATGACCATAACCATGGTGAAGCAAATAGCACAATATACCACAGTCCGAAGAGAACATAAACACGGTGCAATCAACCATTCGACACCCCAATAACCATCTCACTCAAATCCTGCTACAAGACCCAAACAGAACCGCACTATGTGTGATTATAACCAACAAATCACAACCCCTCGTAGCATATAGGAGTAACACATAGATCATATCAGAACACGAATAAGCTCAACTCTACCGAATGGTACATCTCTCAATAATAGCAGTACAAAGTCAACTAATCTGACCTGGTGTAGAATACAAATCCTCATTGGATACACCAAATGGGCCCCAAATAAACTCTGGACATCCACAATTAGATAAATAACCTTCTGAAGGTCCATAATGACCTAACCATAACACATACTATCATCTGGCTAGCTTGTGTATGTATGTTTAGAAAAAATTTGCTACTTTTTGGAAAATCAATTCTTTCGTTAAATAGAGTAATTAGGTCTCTAATTTTGTTTCTCTAGAAAAAAAATTTCTTTTTTATATATCCTTAAATTATTTAATTTCTATAGATATTTAGCATTAAGAATTAACCAAATGAATACTTTTGTCATTGAACTACTTTTATTGTCCTATTAATGAAGCCTATTATCAATTCATCATGATCACCCCTTTCTTGGGTTTTTAGCCTAGTTTAGGCACTTAGACTCTACTGCTATTAACAATTAAGTTCTATTGTAGATTGTTATTAATGTTTCATGTGACACAGGATATGTCCAAGTAGTCGAACCATCCTGCCAAAATGTTCAGGCTAATAATAACACAATCATACGTGAAAAAGGGTGTAGAAAAGAATTAGTCTAGATAAATAAATCACCAGCTAAGCAACTTTTTAGGAGCGATTTGGAAAGTAATTCACCGGTAGTCCTCTTAGATTCGATAAAGATTTAGGAAAAGATATGATGCTCCCTATTATTATCCTTCTAAGTATCCTTAAATAAACTTCATGTAGAATTCAGTTGGACTACTTGCTGAGACAAACCAATGGGTATCATGTGCCTCATCTGTATGAAATTTTGGGTCTACCCATAAGGGGTGCTTTAAGACTCAATATGGTTATTAGTTAACTCTAGTATTCCCTATATAAGTACACTTACAGTGTACATAAAATATACTCTCAGCAGTATTTTTTCACGCTCTCTCTCTCTCTCAATCCAAATAAGGGTTTAGACTGTGGAATTGAGGGTTACTCCAACACACCGTGACAACCACCGCCGACTAGTAATTTCAGTCGTGCTTCATTCCTTTCGCTTCTACAACGCGAACAAGTAAGTTCTCGTTTTACGATTTAAGTGCTAATCTAATATGTTTAGTTTATCGTATTCCAATATTGGTATCAGAGCCATAGACTGGTTTTCTGGTTTGGAAACATATATATATAATCGTTCTAAATTTATGTGTAAAGCTAGAACTTTATTTGTTTTTATCTGGGTGCAATTGGATAGGTTAATATGTTTAACCGTTGCATGATTTTTGTTTTTTTGCTCACTTTGAAATCCGTTTTTAGATTTAAAAAAAAATGATATATATGAAGGAAATCAGCTGTTTTTTATATCTGTAATGCAATATAACAAAAAACAAATTTAAAATAAGTTTGAATATGTTCCTATGATACTTGATTTTCTGAATTCAATCATATCGTTTTTTTATATATAATAGTTAACCAAAAAAATAATTTCAAAGAAATCATTGTTTTTGCATTTTCTAGATCTGTCGCCGCACTGTAGCCACTAGAATACTGCCGCCCCGGAATACCACCGCCGCTGGTGGATATCCATATTGTTTTTTTGTTTTTTAGCAACTAAGAAGAAAAACGTTAGAGAGGCTATAGCTTCTCCCTTCCCTGAAAATTTAAAATACAAGTTGAACCTTGGTGCTTCAATGGAGGATGGCGGCCAAAAAGGTTAGAGAAAAAGTGGAGAAGAAACTTAGGGTTTCTCTCTCCTTAAAATCTATTTTAATAAACAAATAAAATATTTTTATTTAATGGATGCTAGCATCATTGTAAGAGGAGAAACAAGTTTCTTTAACTTCTTCATAAGCTTGGGCTAAAGGCCCACCTTAATGTAACGACCCACCAGTCGTTTTGAGCATTTACCCTTCGCTCGGTAGTTGGAGGGCATGCGTATCTCCGTATGATGTATTATGACTTGTGTAAATTATGGGTTTTGGTTTTCATGTTATTCGGAATCGATTTGGAAGAATGCATTTCATGATTGAAGCTTTAAGTTGGAAGAGTTGACTAAGTTTGATTTCCTAGCATTTGACCTCGGATTGGAGTTTTGATGGTTTCAATAGGTCCGGATGGTGATTTTAAAATCGGGCGTATGCTCGAATTTACATTTGGATATGTTAAGAAGGTTTCAACACTAACCAATAAAATTTGGAAATTTGAATGATTAGAAAGTTCATAAATTTGACCGAGAGTTGACTTTGAGGATAACAGATTCAGATTTTCATTCCGGGAATTAGAATAGCTTTGTTACGTCATCTGGGACTTGTGTGCATATTTTGGATTCATTCCGAGTTGATTTGATATGTTTCGGCACGAGTTTTGGAAGTTGAAAAGTTCAAAGTTTATTAAGTTCGATTCGAGGTGCGATTCATCGTTTCAATGTTTTTATGCGTGATTTGAGTTCTCGAGTAAGTCTGTGTTATAATATGGGACTTGTTGAGATGTTCGTACATAGTCCCGAGGGGCTCGAGCATGTTTTGGATCGAATTCAGATCATTTTCTTTCATTTTGGCATTGTTGGTTCTGCTGAGCATCTGGTTTCCTTGTTCGCGATCGCGGAAAGTTAAGTGTGATCGCTTACATTTGTTTGATGGTTGGGGAGAAGTTGTTCATCACGTTTGCGAGTCCTCAAACGCGTTCGCATAGGTTGTTGCAGATTGTGCACCGCGCCCGTGCAAGTGTGCATGCGTTCGCATAGTGATTTGGGCTGAGCTAGGCAGAGGCTGGTTCCTTCTGTGTGTTCGCATTATTTATGTTGCAATCACATAGTTCAGATGCATATGGTCATCACGTTCTCATGGATATTTACGCGATCGCGTAGGGTATTTGTTGGAGGCAATGTTGTTGTGCTTCGCATTATCGGCGTTTTGTGTGCGATAGCGTAAGGTATTTTCTGGGGCTGTGATTTTCCTTCTTCACGATCGTGGGGGTATTTCCGCGATCGCGATTCATTAAATTTCCCAGTGATTATAAAGTACTCTATTTCGGAGGTTTCGGCCATTTTTGCATATTTGGAGCTATGGAGCTCAGATTGAAGCGATTTTTGAGGCGATTTTCACTATATGGATTGGGGTAAGTGTTCTCTACTCGGTTTTATTTATATTTCATGAATCTATCTTCATATTTAGCATTTGGTTGATGATTTCAAAAGAGAAAATTGGGGGTATTTGATTAAAGTTTCATAGAGCGAATTCTTAAGTTTTGAACATCGATTCCGAGTTGGATTTGAGTGAAACTAGCATGGTTGAACTCGTAATTGAATGGGTTATCGGATTTTGTGAGTTTTATCGGGTCCGAGGTGCGGGCCCAGGTTTGACTTTTTGGTTAACTTTAGTCTTTTGATTAAAGATTCAACCTTTATCATTCGGAATTATTTCCTTTGGCTTCATTTGATGCATTTGAGTTGCTTTTGGCTAGTTTCGAGTCGTCCGTAGGTCGATACGCGCGAGATGGCATTTTTGAAGCATCGTTTGGCTTGCTTGGTATTGGATTCGGCTTGTTCGAGGTAAGTAACACTTTTAAACTTGGTGCTGAGGGTATGAAACTCCAAATTATGTATTATGTGATTGATGTCGAGGTGACGCGCATGCTAGGTGACAGGCTTGTGGGTGTACACCGTGTGAATTATGATTTAGTCGATTCCATGGAATTGTGTACCTATCTTATCTGAACATTTTTACTGAACTCTATGTGTTAGAGCACTCAAGCTATAATTTATGCTAGAAATCATGTCTAGGCTATATGTTTATCCTATTGGGGCCCACTGAGGTCATTTTTGTTGTTGAGTTATTTGTTTACACTGCAATTACGTACTCAGTCATACGCTTTCCTTTGCATATCATATATCAGCCTATGTTACCATTTATTGATACATCACATCATTATTTTGGGTTGATCTTTCATGACATTGTGATCCCGAGAGACTGGAGAGATTGATGACTAAGTGAGGTTGAGGGCCTGATTGTGAGGATATTGATACTATAGCACGTGTGTTGTCTGTGCGGATCCAGATATTGATACTATAACACGTGAGTTATCCGTGCGGATCCAGATATAGATACTATAGAACATGAGTTGTTCGTGCAGCACTTGAGTTGTCCGTGCGGATCCAGATATTGATACTATAGCACGTGAGTTGTCCATGCAGCATGTGAGTTGTCCGTGCAGATCCAAATATTGATACTATAGCACGTGAGTTTTCCGTGCAGCACGTGAGTTTTCCGTGCGGATCCAGATATTGATTAGATGTCACATGAGTTGTCCGTGCAACATGTGAGTTAGCCGTGCGGATCAGGCTTATTGATTCATGCCAGGATTTGGCTTATTATAGCACTTCGACTGGATTGGCTCCTCCGGAGTCTACACATCCACAGTGGGCGCAATTGCTAGCGGTTATTATGTTTGGGCTGGCTATGCCCTGGGCTGGCTTTGCCATGTACAATACTGAACGACTGACTATGTCGAGTGATTGAGCGTGATGAGTGAAAAGTGTGAGACAATGAGATTAAGTACTCTGAGAGTGTGAGTACAATAGTTCATCACTGAGATGCATTGCATTTGACATGCGTACTTGAGATACATGCATAGAGATACATTTCCTTCCGTTACCCAGTTTTGGTGAATTTCTGGATTTCACATGTATATTGACATGTAGGCATATAGATGTATTTTTCATCATGCTATCTGAAAATGAAATATCTTATTTATTGTTAAAGGGTTTTTGGGAAAATCATAATTTTCAAACTTACTCATATGTTTTTGGTGTTTCAGCGAAAGATTTGGGATTTACTGTTATACTTGAAAAGCATGCCTATTTTTCGTAACTGTGAACGAGTTGAGCATCTTATCTCCGAATTATATTATTGTACCACTTTTACTATATTGTTATGAGTTGTGGCTGGTTAATGGAGTTGGACCCTGACCCTTGTCCCAGCTCGTCACTACTTTCAACCTAAGGTTAGGTTTATTACTTATTGAGTACATGGGGTTGGTTGTACTCATACTACACTTCTGCACCTTGCGTGAAGATGTTGGATGTTGATGTTGATGTGTATGGCGGGAGCTGGATTTGAAGATGTACCTACGTTCCACTTATAACTTTCACTTGTTCTTGGTAGCATTAGATTCGAATTCTGTTCATTTACATTACAAATAGATGTTGTAATTATTTCAATTTAGTTTTGTAAAAACTCTAAATCTTAGAAGCTCATGATTTGTACTACCAGTTCTGGGGAAATTCTTTGAATAAAAGCAGTTGTATTATCATTTCTTCTCTTAATAAATCTCATTAAATTGGATAGTTGTTAATTGGCTTGCCTAGGGGGTTGGGTTAGGTGCCATCACGACTAGTTGGATTGTTTTCGGTCGTGATAAATTGGTATCAGAGCTCTAGGTTCATAGGTTCTACAAGTCATGAGCAAGTGCCTAGTAGAGTCTTGCGGATCGGTATGATGATGACCATACCTATCTTCGAGAGGCTACAAGGCATTTAGGATAAACTTTCCATCTTTCTTTCCTTATCGTGTGACATTGATTCATCTTAAAGCGTAACTCTTTGAATCTATTCCACGCATTCGTGTGCGTATGTGAGCGCTCGGTATCAGCTGTACATCGATGGCTTGTGATTCCATGATTGAGGAGTGATATGTGTTTTCTATGTTTTGGAGATGGGCCAGTCTGGAGGATTTGACTCCAGGTTTGGACTGCAGCTTAGGCTCGGTAATTGGTTAGTGAGAGATTAACAAGTTAATTAAGGAAATTGTAGATAAGCTTAATTAAGCTATTGGATAAGATTATTAAGCTAAGAACGTGGCAGTAAGAAGTTAAGTCATTGTGACTCATTGGTCTTGACAAATAGGTCGCATGTGTAGGAAAAGTTTTGGATTAAATATACCCCAAAAGTGGGGCCCACAAGTCTTTACGGTAAGAGATTTCTTATATCTCGTAATTCAGCACTTATGTTGCTTCAGCAAACTGTTTTATGTGAATTCATACAAAGACTTGTAAAAGTAGTGTGTTATATACAAAACACTTCATTTCTCATACTTGGATACAAAGACACAACAGAACGTTAGCAATTCTTTCTAGTGTTCAACAAGACTTCTTGCAACCAAACGATTCCAACAAGAATTATTTGAACCTTAGCACCGTAAAATTTTGCGGTTCTAAAGGAGTACGATGCAACTTTTTCCAAGAATATCATACGGATTTTTCCCTCCTCCATGTATGTTAAGGCTATCCCATCTTTCTTTTTGGCATGATCAATACGATACAAAACGAAACGAGCAAATGCACAATTTTCATAAATGACTCTATTCATAGAAATATTAGGGGTGTCTATATTCTTGATTCCCCATGTGAATTGTTATTATATTTTCTGTTCATGGGTCTCAAAAAAATACGTATTTGATAAAATTTATCCGACAGGAATATTATTTTTATGACATTCCGAGAAAATCTTATTAACGTATTTCTTAAGGCAAATTATTTTTATGACATTCCGAGAAAGTATTATTAACGTATTTCTTATGCATTTCATGCATTTATACATATACATTGACCCATAACTAGATGGTGTTATATACGCGTATATATGTATATTATATGTATATGGGACATGGGAAAAGGTTATGGCGTTATATACGCACCACCACCTGATCAGCTGGTATACGTTAATGATTTTGCACACAGTGGCCGAGATGATATGATGGGATGCCCTCAGAGGCTTGATGATGTTATGAACGCATATACCCATGCATTGTATGGCATTTATACACATATGCATGAAATTATAATATTAAGTGATTCACAGAGCTATGCAAACGTACATGTCGAGTCTTTTATTCCATGTTTCTCTCATGTCTATTATTTACTGATTTTCATTCCTTACATACTCGGTACATTATTTGTACTGACGCCCTTTTTTCCTGGGGACACTACGTTTCATGTCCGCAGGTCCCGATAGACAGGTCGAGAGCCCTCCAAGTAGGCTATCAGCTCAGGGGAAGATGTTGGTGCGCTCTATTTGCTTCAGAGTTGCTTGTTTGGTTAGTAAGATTTAGACGTGTTTTGTTTGGTATGGCGGGACTCTGTCCCAACCTCTTTAAAATTATGTATTCTTAGAGGATTGTAGACAGATGTCATGTACGTAAAAGATTATATGGCCTTGTCGGCCTATGTTCAGTGTACGAGTGGTTATTTTGGTCTTGTAGGCCCATATGTCTTATGTATAAGTTGGTATCACATGTTGTATTCTACTTATCTCATGGCAGTCTTCCGACTCATTTATCTATGATAGTATGACATGAAAAGATACGTTATGTTGGTAATCGGTTGAGTAAGGTACCGGGTGCCCGTCGCGGCCCATCGGTTTAGGTCGTGACAAATAACCAAGGGGCTAAAGCCCTGCACAAATCGGCGCACTCTAGCCTCCATAGTGGGAAACATGTAAATGGCATAATTGGACAGGTGATGTGAATCTCATATGATACTCCCACGCACTCATGCTACCTTGTTTCAGGCTCTCAAACTCGGCAGCACGGGCTGCCTTAGTCTCGGCAGGCAAGAAATGATCAATGAAAGCATCGGCAAACTCACTCCACCTTGTCGGAGGGCTCCGCTCCTCACGGGAGTCCTCCCACATCTCAAACCAAGAATAGGCCACCCCTTTCAAGTGGTAGGTGGCCAACTTCACTCCCTCCGTCTCAGTAGCACGCATAACTCGGAGGTTCTTGTGCATCTCATCAATAAAATCCTGGGGTTCCTCCTTATGATCAGTACCTATGAACACTGGAGGATCCAACTGGAGAAACTTATTCACCCTGGAACTAGAGGAATCCCCTGGCTAACTAGAGGAAGTGAGTGCAACATTTGATCTCTGGGCTTGGGAAGCCACTATCTGAGCCAACATCTGTATGGCTCCCCTAAGATCCCCATCAGATACACCGAGACCGGAAGCTAGGGCTGGAGGTGAAACTGGACTATCAATTTGAGGGATCGTTGCACCCTCAGTAGGTGTAGGGACAGGTGCAGTCTGATCAGGAGTAGTAGAACCAGGTAGTGTGGTAGTCAGGGGAATATTCTCACCTCTCGGGTGCTCACCCGCATCATCAAGGAAAGAATCCACTGCCACTCCTGGCTTGACATTGGCTCCTTGGCCAGTTCTTGCTTTCTTCCTAGGTGCCATGTACTGAAAATTAGAGCAATGCTCGAGTTAGAGGAGGAACAGTCTTTCAATCAGCTCTATCGCACGATCTAGAACATCAAAGAATGGTATTATTCCTAAATGCCCAAGTATCCTCCTACTTATAGATGTGGTCGACAACACATCAATAAGAAGGACTCTGCTAGGTACGGCTCCGAGACATCCTAGGACACTTTAAAACCTTAGGATCTGATACTAAGCTTGTCATGCCCCGCCCTTGGGGAGCGAGACCGGTGCTCAACCGAGATATCCAGGTCGAGCAATCCTGCACAATTCCATCTACCCAATTCACCCATGAATAAATAGAAGATATATTTCATTAATTAGACAGTAAGAGATCATGTGAATAACACCAGTTCATTTCCATTAGTTACGTCATTAACTAATCCCCAAAACAGTACACTGTACATTCGTGATTGAAGTAGAATAGGTGATACAATTACAACAAATTTAGTTTAACTTTCCCAAAACAAGATACAACCCACACAACGTCTATGGAGCCTATAACAGAAACATAAGAGTACTAAGACAGTGCCGGCAACAAGGCCCCGGCTATACCTTAAAATGCTATGTACAAATGACAAGAGATATAGGACCCCGAAATAAAGTGGGGCTCACCAAGTCAGCTGAGGAGAGGGTATGCTGCTATCACTGATCAATACCACCTGTTGTGGAACCGCCTGCATCCATTAAAGACGTAGCACCTCCGGCAAAAAGGGACGTTAGTACATATGAAATAGTACTATTATGTAAAACTAAACACCCTCTCGATAGAACGAATAACAGTAAACAGAGAAGAAAATATGAAACCATTAAGAGTCAAACACAGTCTCAAGGTGTCGAATTAGGGGAAAAGTAAATTTGAAGTAAGTTTCAATCTTTTAAAATTAGGAGATCTTTAGAACCGATACACCACCTAGTTTTTAGCACGGAGTCTGATATCAGCCCGATCGGATAAGCCGTCTCACCCCGAGACATCCACTCACAATACCACCATGTGCGCGGCATATCGTCCGATCTCAGCCCGATCAGCTAATCCGTCTCACCACAATGCCATGTGGGCCGACATCACATCACATATCACTAGCAATAATCTCATCCCATTCAAGGGGAAACATCTCAACATATCATTCGCATCCCATATAAGGGGAAACAATCTCATCTCATTAACACGGGGATTTACCCCTCAATTACTCCTACACCAACACGTGTAGTTTCGGGGTTAGGTTATTTTGACCTACCCTTCCTCGGTGACTAAACGATACTCCCAAATAATTTATTATTAAAAGGATTTAGAACTCATTTCAACGTCTGGTTCGCGCCTCTTTGTTTTATTCGCATGTAATGACCCCAAATATAATATCATTTTTGGCACGTTGGCCGTATTTCATATTTCGTACTTACTGTTTCACCTTCAAACATCATCACGGATCGTCAACAACAAATATTTCTATTCAAGACTTTAAGTACCCATATGAGCAATTAAGGGTCTTAGGCACATGTGATTTCTTACACAATTCGACATGATAGCTTTCATTAGAATCACGTTTTCAAGTCATAACATATTAACACATAGACCATACTTAAATCACGTTCTCAAATAGTAACTCAACATAACAAAACCATTTGGAATACATATTAAACGTATATATCTTTTGACACAAGACTTATTCGAAATAATCAATTTATAATGAGCAACACGGGACTTACGAGGTGATTGTGGGGTTCAATTCTAAAAGAGTATTTTATCCAACATACCTCGCTTTGGGCTTTCCTTCATTCACTACACGGTTCCGGAAAATGTACCAACTTTGATCTATTTATAGATATAGGAAAATTGAACACAAATTAGGAAGGAGTTCATGTTTCTAGCTCATTCGAGCATTTTATCGAATACTGGATGGGCATTATGATTTCTAGCTTCTCCTATGGTGGAATTCCTTCACCCCACAACCCAAGGTCTACCCATTTGAGCTCAATTACCATCCCACAACCCATGATTGTACATGCATGCATAGATACACTCTCACACCCAAGAATCACACCCCTCATTAAACCATCTTCTACCCAAAATTCAAAATTGAGATTAGGACATAGAAGCTTACCTCTTGGATGAAGAACTTGTGAGTTTCTCCTTGTGAATTCTCCAATTTCTGCAAGCATTGATGGATAGTAATCTTAGGAACTTTCCCTCTCACCCTATGGCACTTCCTCTCTCTAAAACTATCAGGTTTTTACCTTACAAATGGTCTTCAGTGATTATATATCGAAATAGGGTCGGGTTAAAAAAATTAGAAAAATGAAGTCTCGATGCAGATCTGTGGTTTCATATGCGATCGCATAACGCTTTTACGGCCCGTAGAATGGACCACATAATGGCCTTCGAGAACTGGGAATTTCTGCTTCACTCTGCGATAGGTCTGTGGTCCACAGACCAATTCTGCGGTTGCATAATGTGCCGCAAAACTTCCCTCCGAAAATATTTTACATTGGATCTGTGATGGATTGTGCGGCCCATGAAATGATTATGTGGCCGCATAATGGACCACATAACGGTCCTAAAATTAGCTCAAGTTTTTGCTTCATTCCACGGTAGATCTGCGGTCCGCAGATCAGTTCTGCCATCGCAGAACGAACCGCAGAAATGCCCTGCACTTTTAACTTTTCTTCACCTCCACAACGCACTGTTCAACCCAAAAAGTCCGTACCACAGCGAGCTTGCGAGCCGTGACGAATCTCTATAATCATCAACGTATAATTCTACCTCGGCACCATGAAACCCCGGATCTTTAGGTAAACTTTTACGGGGCCTTACAATTTCAGTATTCTCGAATGTGTTCACTATATTGCTGGTTCCTCCACCATCTCCAAAACTATGATAATGATAATATTTTGTGGAAAACTGTGTGCCAAAAGTAGTACAACCATGTCCATAGCTACTAGGTGTTGGGTCAATTTATGGAGTTGTACTTTGTGATAACAACCTTGTAAAACTATGAAATTCTGAATAACTACTCAGTGGATCAGTACATGGCACATAAGCTTCGTTTGGATGATCATTCCGATTAAAATATGGCACATTAGAAAGTAGATATGGCTCATGAAAAATATTTGTGGGCTCAAGAACCTCCAATAATTCAGTTTTAATAAACATCTCAAGCACATAAAAATTTATCATATGCCTTAATCTATCAAATGCCCTAAACAAATCTTGCAATGACTTACTATCAATAATAGGAATTTCTATACATCGAGAAATACCCTGTGTGGTCATATATGGCCACCTACCAAAGGTAATAAGTGTTATCTCGTTAGGGTTGGTTTTCGTCATAATATGCAAGTTTCTAACTAGCCGCTCATATTTAACATTCAGCGGAAGTTTCACAATGGAACGTGCACCACAATAATATCTAACTGTGTCAGTTTCATAAATTATCTCACCTTCTCAGTACACCGCAACCCTTACACACTGATTAATTGACATTTTAAAACCTATAAAAAGTAGCCATATTACCCTTCCTATTGAACTTGCTTGGTAGCCTTCTTATTTGAACCTCTTACTATTATCTATCATATCTGAGTTATTACTTGTTTGGTGTACGGACCGCGTTATATGGGGGATCCATATGGCTTTTGGTGTGACTTGTCCGTTGGGCTGCTTATATAGGGTGAACAAGGCCCTGGATCTGAGATTTGCACTATCGTATTGGTTTGAGGAATTTCTGGAAAATAATCCTATATTACCTCTTAGAATTTGGCAGCAGCCCTTGTTGGACGTGGAAGCTCGTCGACTTGTTGATTGGGTGATTGTTTATGAGTTTTTGCATGTTTCTTTCATCATTGGCAGAGTACGAAGGTTTGGAACAAGATTTTATTTGATATGAGGTTTGTTACCGGTACCGGATTTGGTAATGGAAAACTATTGTGGTTAGAGATGCTTCTATGGGCATATGAGCGATGGCCTACATTGTGTGGTTATATCTTGTGAATATATGTATGATTTGTTTCAGCTGGTTGAGATTGATACAATGTGTGTATGCGAGAATCGGATCTTAGAAGGCGTCTTGGCTATTGAAATTTAGTTCTAAGGTTTATCAGTTAAGGTTAAAGGAAGAATCTTCAGTCGAGATTGTGTCAATGGGCTTTTATGGACTGAAGTAATGTGATATCACCCATGAGTATGTGTATGAATAGTTTATATAGTGATTTGATGGTTTTGAAATGACTCTAGGCACGTTCGAGGACGAACGTATGTTTAAGTGGGGGAGAATGTAACGATCCGATAGGTCGTTTTGAGTTTAAAATTTTGTTCGGTTGTTTAAGAAGTTTCATATGATGTATTATGACTTGCGTGTATGGTCGGTTTTAGTTTTTGAGTAGTTCGAGATTGATTTGGAGGAATGACTCTCGATTTGGAGTTTTAAGTTGGAAGAGTTGACCAAGATTTGACTTTTGGGTATGAACTCAGAAATGAGTTTTTATGATTCTGATAGGTTCGTATGATGATTTTGGACTCGTACGTATGTTCAGATTCGGTTTTGGAGGTTCCTAGAAGAATTCGACTCTATTTCTCGAAAATTGGCAATTTGAATAACCTAAGAGTTCATAAGTTTGACCAAGAGTTGACTTTGATGTTATTGGACTCCAATTAGTATTTCGAGACTTTGGACAGGTGTATATAGTTGAATTGAACTCCTGTGCAAATTTTGAAAGTAATCCAAAGTGTTTAAGTGTGATTCAGATACTCATTTGAAGGAATGAAGATTTAACAATTTAAGAGAAATTCTATTTGGTTTGAGCCTCGATTCTTTGTTGTGATGTTCCTGTGGGTGTTTTGAGGCTTTGGATAATTGAATTGTACTTGTTGGTAGGACTGGATGCGGTCCCAAAGGGATCGGGTGTGTTTTGGATCATTGGTTGAGAGACTAGTTAAGTTAAAGATTTGGAGTTTGACCATGGTCAATATCGAGTCAAGATGACCTCTTTTTGGTGTTTTGAGTGCGCGATCAGGTTCGTAGCGTGTTTTATGATGGAAATGCATATATGATTTGTGTTCGAGAGGTTCCAAAAGAGTTTTGGGTGCTAAAACGAACATTCTTTTATTGTTGATTTTTTGGTGTAAAATAATTACGCAAATGCCATATATGTCCCTTAAATTTTCAGACTTCCTTTAAAACTTCAAAACATCATATTGTCACGACTCCGAACTCCCTCCATAGGACATCGTGATGACACCTAGTCTCTAAGACTAGGTAAGACAATTATTATCACAATGGAACCAGTTATTAACAATGATAATTTGAAACATAGTTTAATATAAATGCCGAAACAAAAGCGGAATAAGCCTACGCGGCAATAATCATAATAACCTCCCAAAACTGGTAATACAAAGTCATGTACTCTAGTTGAGTACATGGAATGATCTCAAGGATCGAAGTACAATATTGTTCAAATGACAAACTAACAGTACAATATAAGGAAAGGACTCCAAGGGACTGCGACAACCAAACAGCTCTACCTTGAATCCTCGCGATCAACAAGCTAACTCTGCCGGGTCCGATATATCCAATACATGACTCTGCACAAAAATGTGCAGAAGTGTAGTATGAGTACACCACGGTCGGTACCCAGTAAGTATCAAGACTAACCTCGATGGAGTAGTGACGAGGTACAATCAAGACACTCACTAGACCAAATAACTTGATCAGTATGGAAGTATAAAGCTAATAATGAAAAGCAGAAATCAGTAAATGGCAACAAGAATCAACATATGATATAAACAGTAAAGCAATAAGAACATCGTGAAAATACCATTAAAACCAAATAAGGAACACAAATGACAACCAATTTATCAAGCCGTTCTAACACAAGTTTCACAACGAAATCACTCTGTGATACCTCATATTATTGTCACAAGTCTCAACCCACCATCACATACTCACGACACCTCGTACCCACATCTCGAATCACAACCGCACGGACAACTCACGTGCCAATATCTCAATCCGCCCGGCATGATCACAAGCTCACATTCACAATTCGCCCCGCGTGGTCACAGGCTCACAATCACAATCTTCCCGGCATGATCACAGGCTCATAATCACATTCCGCCCGTACAAGAACACATGGACACGATCAATAAATGTCAAGTTTCATACTCTTGAGCTAGTATAATGGTATGCTACGGTGTATGCTTGTGCGAGTGTACTACTGCAACCCAAGTCAACAAGTAATATCAAAGACATCGAGTAGCTCATCAAATTAACAAAACAAGTCACGCAATGTGTATGACATACACAAGGAAAAGCACACCCTCACATGAAAATCGTCAACACAATGTCCCCAAGCCATCATACATCATCCCTGACATTCCCGCCATTATCTCTCTGATAGCGACCCGTATCACTATGCCCTGACAATATCATTAGCCACCCTTATCTCTCCGATAGACACACGTATCACTCTGTATAATAGCCACCCTTATCTTTCTGCCCAGACAATCACATTTTCCACCCTTATCGCTCTGATAGCCACCCGTATCACTCTGTAGAATAGCCACCCGTATCACTCCGCCCTTGACAATTTCATTAGCCACCTTTATCTCTCCGATAGCCACCCGTATCACTTTGTATAATAGCCATCATATCTCTCAGTACATTCAACAATAGTGAGATGTCACCCTTATGCCTCGCATAACAACAACGGTAAAATTCCACCCTTATGCTATGTATAACAACAACCAAACCACACAACAATTTCACAAATGCTAACATCACAACAACAACATGACGTATCAATTCATATCACAAGTACCCATAGGCCACAACCTTTCCACGGATCCAACAATATCAATTTTTCCACAACAAATGGCCTACGGCTCAACACAATGTATATAGTATCTCAATAACAACTAAATGAATAGGAAAGTAACTCAACAAGGAACAAAACCCCTTTAAACACGACTCCAATTAAAATAGATTAATTACTTTCGATAACCTCAGTTCTAATTAATTGGTTAAGGATAAACTCAATAGTGGAAGTATTTCAATAAAATGGGAAACTTCGGATTTTAGTGTGTGAATAGACTAACAATGAAAGAGATGGCATGCACTAGCAACTATGTCAAAATGCATGAGAATAACCCAACAACAAAAGGATATCATGTACAACAATTTTAACTAAAAGTAACTCGACAATAAAAGAAATTACATAATGGTAAAAACGGTAACAACTTCAGATAAAGCATGTAAGAGAAAACTCGACAAGTAAAGAATGTGACATGTAATGACAACTTCAAATAAAGCATATGATAGCATACATGACGAATAAAAAATACAACATGTGCTAACAACTTCCAAATAAATACATGAAGGAAGCTTAAGAGTCTAAACCGGTCAATTTTCACATATAATCCTGAGTACGTACTCATCACCTCGCGTACAGGGCTTTCACATAACACAAATAACACCAATGACTCCAATCCTAAGGGATGGTTTCCCCCACACAAAGTTAGGCAAGATACTTACCTCAAAGAAGCTATATTGATACTCTAAAATGACCTTCTCGTGTGAAACAACCTCCGGACGGCTCAAATCTAGCCAGAATAACTTCATATCATAAATAAAAACCATAGGAAACAAATGAGGATAACAAAGATTCGATCTTTAATGAAAACTAAAACGTCAACCCAAAAGGTCAACCCCGAGCTCGTGCCTTGGAACCCGACAAAGATTCACAAAATTCAAACACCCACTCCGAGACGAGCCCAACCATACCAAAATTATCCAATTACGACATCAAATCGGCCTTCAAATCCTTATTTTATATTTTTGAAAGATTTTACAAAAATTCCCATTTTCTCTCATTCAATTCACTAATTTAATGATAAAAATAATTATGGAATCATGAAATATAATTAATTCCGGATAAAGAATACTTACCCCAATCCGAATCGTGAAGAACCCCTCCAAAATCGCCCAAAATCGATGTCTACAACTCAAGATAAGATACAAATGACCAACTCTCGAAATATAACCTTCTGCCCCAGCACTTCCGCTTTTGCGGACAAAAACACGCACCTGCGACGACCGCTTCTGCAGGAAAAGATCGCACCTGTGAGAACCACTGAACACAGGACATCTGCTCTCCATGCACCGCATCTTTGGTATCGCAGATGTGGAAAGACCATTGCATTTGTGCTCACTCCAGCCTCTGCTACCCTCGCACCTGTGACAAACATTGCGCTTACGCTTCTGCGACCGGATGACCACTTCTGCGGTCCCTGCCTTCTCCAACCAAAGTCGCATCTGCGCTCCAATTCTCCGCTCATGCATCACCGCACCTGTGGTCCATCATCTGCAGGTGCGAAGACAGCAGCATACAGGTTCTTCAGCAACTTCAACAAGGCTCAAAATGATCCGCAACACGTTCGAAACATATTCGGGACCCCCTGAGACCCCTTCCGAACATACACATAAGTTACATAACATAATGCAGACCTGCTTGAGGCCTCAAATAACATCAAATAATGCCAAAACTATGAATTGCACCTCAAATTGAATTTAATGAACTTATGAACTTTCAACTTCTACAACTCGCGTTGAATCATATCAATTCAATCCGGAATGACGTCAAATTTTGCATGCAAGTCCCAAATTATATAGCAGAGCTATTACAACTCTCGGAGTCTTAATCCGAGCCCCATATCAACAAAGTCAACTCCCGGTCAAACCTCTCAACCTTCTAAACCTTCAACTTTCTAATTTTTGCCAAAATGCATCAAATCAACCTACAGACTTCCAAATCCAAATTCGGACACACACCTAAGTCCAAAATTATCATATGGAGCTATTGAAACCATTAAAATACCATTCCGGAGTCGTCTATATAAAATTCAAACTCCGATCAACTCTTTTCACTTAATCTTCTAAAACGTGAATCATCCTTCCAAATCAAATCCCGAATCGTCCAAAAACCGAACTCGACCACAGACGCAAGTCATAATACATGATACGAAGCTATTCAAGACCTTAAGCCACTGAACGAGATGCAAATTCTCAAAACGATCGATCGGGCTGTTACATATTATTAATAACTGGCTCAATTGTGATAGTAATCAGCTTACCTAGTTTTAGAGACTAGGTGCCATCACGACGTCCTACAGAGGGCGTTTGGGATTGTGACACATATCTCCCTCATTTTAAGGCCAGATTGGGTGATTCAAAAATCTATATTAGGTGTAATCTCACAAGGATTATTTTAGGCTTATCAAATGTAAGTTTCAGGGTCATCTAGGATCTGATTCGAGATGGAACAACTACTGCATTTTTTTACTTGTTTCAAAATTTAGTCACTTTTTCTCGTAAGGTTTTGGAGCTCAAATTTGGACGATTTCTGAGGGAATTTGCATAATTTGGATTGGGATTCAAGTCTTTCGGAGGTTGATTTGCACGGGAAGGGATTCTTAGAGTATTAATTTAGCTTACTTGAGGTAAGTGTCTTGCCTAGATTTGTTGGGAGAATTTTTTCTAATAAAATGATATTGTTTGCTACATGCGAGGGTGATGCATATATGAGATGACAAGCATATATGCATGTACCAGGGTTAATCATGCTCGGGATAGATTATACGATTCTTTTTGCCTTGTTGGAATATGTAATTTTCTTGCCTCGTGTTTTACTTGACTTCTATAATAATATGAATATAGATTTCAATACTAGGAACCATGATTTAGCTTATTATAACTTGATTAAATTTTACGGACTCTTTGTGAAATTGCTGATGTGCTAAATTCGATGATATCTATACCTAATAACGAATACATGTCAATGACCATAATTATGAGGTACTTGGGTTCCATACTTATGGTGAAAAACATGTTGAGATTTTGTCGAAATACTTGAACAATAGGATTCTTGAGGTTTATTGAATTGTTTATTAGTTCTAGAGCTGTGATTAATGTTCACATGGTATATTTGCTTAACTACTTCTTGATGTTATTCATACTTTCTACTTTGCTTGTTATTGACATACATTTCTTGGTGAGGAAGAGTGAAAAGCACCGAAGGGTGATGCCGTGCCATTGCATATATATTATCATGTGAGGAAGAGTGTAAAGCATGAAGGGTGATACCGTGCCATTTCATAAACATCATTACGCACGAAGGATATAGTCGTGCCATTTCATTTACATATCATGCAAGGAAGAGTGTAAAGTACGAAGGGTGATGCCTTGCCATTTCATATACATCATTACACACGAAGGATAATGTTGTGACATTTTAGTTATATTATCATGTGAGGAAGAGTGTAAAGCACGAAGGGTGATGTCATGCCATTGCATATACTTTATATCTGAGGAAGAGAGTAAAGCACAAAGGGTGATGTCGTGCCATTGCATGTACATTTGTGTTTTCATTCCAAGTTGTCATTGCTGCACCTATGCTTTGTCTGTGACTTGTTGTTTTTACGTATTTTCTTCATACCTTAATTGTTATTGTGTTATCCATGTTTTCTATCTATTTATCTGGTTACAATCATGATTTCCGTCTTGTTTGTTATATCTACATTTATGCCTTTGCTCATTGATGTGCTTTTATCAAACTCTTCTACCTTGCTAGATAGAGAAAATATATGTCCTCCTACCTTAATTGCTATCATTACTTCTGTGCTTCCTACCCTGTCTGTTACCGTTGCATGTATGCTCTGCCTTGTTCCACATTGCTACCTGTCTGCTTTCCACTTTGTTGTTACTGTTATTGGCATTTTTTTTACGTGGTTGGTATTGTAATAAATATTCTTGGTGAGAATGAGATAAATGCATGAAGGGTGTTGCCGTGCCAATTAATTTGACATACATTTATATATTTGGTGAGGATGAGATAAATGCACGAAGGGTATTGCCGTATTATTTAACTTGATATCTTGATCACATTCCTCATACTATGAATATTTGCGAATTTACTATGTTGTTTGGTAGTTATCGCTTTAAGAGAAGGATTGGTTGTGATATGGAGGAAATTGACCGTGATTTCTTCTAGTAATCATTTATTGCTTCGCATATCTGTTCTTGTGCTCTTCTTTGTCATTTCTAGTATTGTTTTTATTGCAAATTTAACTGAACATGATATATTGGTGGGTATCTTTTGACTTAAAAATCTCGTCACTACTTCACCGAGGTTAGTCAAGATACTTACTGAGTACATGGGGTCGGTTGTACTCATGATACACTTTTGCACCTTGCGTGCAGATCTTGGATCTACGTAGCTGTAGGAGACAAAGTCTTGCATTCAAGCTATCCTTTGTTCATGGTAGCTTAGGATGTGAGTGCCTGTTTATGTAAACTTCAAATAGATATTGTGTTTATTCTTCATATTGGTTTTGTAATCCAAATCATAGAGACTCATAACTTATACTACCAGCCCTTAGGGTAATTGCATTGAATTCAGTTATAGTTTCCATATACATATATTGTCGATTCCTCAATTTTGTTGTAACTTCTATTAGTTGGCTTAACTAGCGGATTGGGTTAGGTGTCAACATGACTTAGTATATTTTTGGGTTGTGACACTTAAAGCTATAGCGTCACACATTTGTCAAATTAATGTCAGCCGGTTGAATATAATAATAACTGAAGATGCGTTAGCACATTGAGCCTTCTGTGTAAATTAAAAATGCAAGGAAGGCGCATTTTCTAATAAAGCCTTCCGCTGATTTTAAATTTTACAAGGAAGGTGTGATTAGTCAGCGCGCCTTCTTCTCAAATTATACTTAGTGGGCCGTCAAGTTTGGGGCGTTAATATTACAAGAAGAAGGCTTGCTAGTGTAGCGCGCCTTCACCACTAATGTATAAAAAAGAATTAAGTCAAACCATATATTGTAGTAGTGCTCCTTTCACTACTAGAAATTCGCTAAAAACCGACCAAAACAACCGACCAAAATTGATCGGTTATGGCCAATTACCGACCAAAACGTGACCATTACGGTGTGGACAGTGTTTTGATGGTCGGAATGGCTTACCGACCAAAGTTGGTCGGAAATTACCGACCAACTTTGGTCGGTAGCTTAAAACGACCATCTGACAAGTTTAATTACTTACCGACCAACTTTGGTCGGAAATATATTTTATTAGTTTAATTTTACCGACCAAAGTTGGTCGGTTCAACTAAATTATGATTTTTTATTAATTATTAAAATTAAAAAACAATCGACCAACTTTGGTCGGTAATTAAAAATATATATATTTTTAAAATAATTAAAATTAAACATTACCGACCAACTATGGTCGGTAATCTCAACAGTGCAGGTAAAATACCGACCAAAGTTGGTCGGTAATGCTGAATTCTGGGAATTCAATATTCATTAACCGACCAACTTTGGTCGGTATTTTGGAATAATTTATTTTTTTTATTAAAAACCGACCAACTTTGGTCAATTTTTCTGGGTTTAATTTTGGCATAAAATGCCTGTTTTGGCAGCTACACCACCTGCCAGCATACCAATACACCTAATAACAATAAAAACACAACAACAACAACACAACAACAACAACAACCAAAACATTCAATAAATATTTTAAAACTAACAAATTAAAGTTTAATTGAACATAAAAATCCAAAACCAAGTTAAAACTAATTACAACTAGTTCAAAACTGGTTCTATTTGTCTAGTTCAAAGTATATAAAAGTCAAGGGGTATTTTCTACAACATCATCATCACCGTCTGATGAACTTTCATTTACAAGACGATATAGAGAACGGTCTTGTGGAGGACGGGAAGCATGATCATGGGGAGGACGGGAGGAACGATCACGAGCAGGACGGGAGGAATGATCACGAGCAGGACGAGAGGAACGATCACGTGGAGGTCGACCCTCTGGAGATGACTCACGAGATCGGGGCAACGGAAAAGCTCCACTAGATAGGAGAGTTCTGATCTGAGCTTGCATGCCAAGGAATTGAGCATTTCTAAGCCTTTCTCTTTCCTTGGCCGCTTCTAACTCTGATGTGAGCTTTGTCACTATCTCCCGCATAGCGGAGAGGCTCTCCCTATTAAATTGCTCGCCTTGCGAGGAAGTGCCTATTCCTCGCATTCCACACTTATAGCGATGGAAGTTTTTAGTAGGAAGCCCGTATACCTTCCCCCATTTTGGACCGCCAACAGACTCCAACCATATTCTTTCAGCATCCTCGTCTGAAGGTTGGGTTGGCTCACCCGATTCACCAGCTGGATGACTACGGATGAATTCCTCCACGTTACTTTGGTAGCGACCCTATATTATTTTAAATTAAATCAGTATTTCAAA
>AWOL01S0010186.1:355-25649 GCA_000715115.1 Nicotiana otophora | reverse complement strand
TGTACCACCCGGGGAAGGCCAATGTGGTGGCCGATGCTTCGAGTAGCCGAGCAGAGAGTTTGGGGAGTTTAGCATATCTTCCAGCAGGAGAGAGACCCTCAGCATTAGATGTTCAAGCCTTAGCCAGCCAGTTTTTGAGATTGGATATGAGTCAAGTTTTGGCTTGTGTGGTGTCTCGGTATTCTCTTTATGATCGCATCAGGGAGCGTCAGTATGATGACCCCCACCGATTTTTCCTTAAGCACACGGTTCAGCACGGTTATGCTAAGGAGGTCACTATTGGGGATGATGGCATATTTATTCTTCAGGAGGCTCATAGCTCATGGTAATCTATTTATCCGGGTGCCGCAAAGATGTATCAGAAAATACTTGTTCTTCACTGTGACTTTGTTCAACTGGCGGTAATCAATACACATCCGCATAGATGACTCATTTGGTCAGTTGCTATGTGTCAGAGTGTTTTCAAAGATTGACTTGGATTCACGCTATCATCAGTTAAAGATTCGGGAGCCAGATATCCGGAAGACTACATTCAGGACTCAGTATGGTCACTACGAGTCCCTTGTGATGTCTTTTGGGATGACCAATGCCCCAGCAACATTTATGCAATTGATGCACAGTGTGTTCCAACCTTATCTTGACTCATTTCTCATTGTATTTATTGACGACATTCTTGTGTACTCCTGGACTCGGGAGGATCATGAGCCTCACCTGAGGACTGTGCTTCACACGTTGAGAAAAAAGAAGTTGTATGCGAACTTTTCTAAGTGTGAGTTTTGGCTAGACTCAATGGCATTCATAGGCCATGTAGCATCGAGTGATAGGATCAAGGTGGATTCGAAGAAGGTCGAAGCAGTGTAGAGTTGGCGTAGACCGTCATCGGCTATGGAGATCAATAGTTTTATTGGTTTGGCGGGTTACTACCATCATTTTGTAGAGGGATTCTCATCCATTGCAGTGCCTATAACTAGGCTAACTCAGAAGGATGCTCTATTCGGGAGGACAGAGAAGTGTAAGGAGAACTTTCAGAAGCTCAAGACAGCTTTGACTACAGCCCCAATATTAGTATTGCCTACAAGTTCGGGGTCTTATACTGTATATTGTGATGCGTCGCGAATTGGTCTCGGTGCGTTGTTGATGCATGAGGGTAGGGTGATTGCCTACCTATCCAGATAGTTGAAGGTGCATGAAAAGATCTATCATGTCCACGACCTTGAGTTAGCAGCTATTGTTCATGCCCTGAAGATTTGGCGGCACTATTTGTACGGTGTTCCTTGTGAGATTTACACTGATCACCGGAGTTTGCAGCATATGTTCAGATAGAAGGATCTTAACTTGAGTCAGCGGAGGTGGTTGGAGCTACTTAAGGACTATGATATCACCATTTTGTACCACCCGGGGAAGGCCAATGTGGTGGCCGATGCTTCGAGTAGCCGAGCAGAGAGTTTGGGGAGTTTAGCATATCTTCCAGCAGGAGAGAGACCCTCAGCATTAGATGTTCAAGCCTTAGCCAGCCAGTTTTTGAGATTGGATATGAGTCAAGTTTTGGCTTGTGTGGTGTCTCGGTATTCTCTTTATGATCGCATCAGGGAGCGTCAGTATGATGACCCCCACCGATTTTTCCTTAAGCACACGGTTCAGCACGGTTATGCTAAGGAGGTCACTATTGGGGATGATGGCATATTTATTCTTCAGGAGGCTCATAGCTCGTGGTAATCTATTTATCCGGGTGCTGCAAAGATGTATCAGAAATGGAGGCAGCATTACTGGTGGAGGAGGATGAAGAAGGACATAGTGGAGTATGTGGCTCGGTGCCTAAATTTCCAGTAGGTGAAGTATGAGCATCGGAGGCCAGGTGGGTTGCTTCAGAAGTTAGAGATTACGGAGCGTAAATGGGAGTAGATCACTATGCATTTCATTGTTAGACTCCCACGGACTCAACAGAGGTTTGATGCAGTTTGGCTAATTGTGGATAGGCTAACCAAGTCAGCTCTTTTCATTCCGGTGATGACTACTTATTCTCCGGAGCAACTGTTTTGAATTTACATTCGTGAGATCATCAGGCTTCATGGTGTACCGGTGTCTATCATCTCTGACTGGGGTACATAGTATACATCACAGTTCTGGAGGGCTGTACAGCAGGAGTTGGGTACTCGGGTTGAGTTGAGCACATCATTTCACCCTCAGACGGACGGACAGTCCGAGCGCACAATTCAGATACTGGAGGATATGCTCTGCACTTGTGTGATAGATTTTGGGGGTTCTTGGGATCAGTTCTTGCCACTTGCGGAGTTTGCATACAATAATAGTTATCAGTCAAGCATTCAGATGGCACCGTATAAGGCTCTATAGGGTAGGCGGTGTCGATCTCCAGTGGGTTGGTTCGAGCCGGGCGAGGCTAGATTATTGGGTACAAACTTAGTTCAGGATGCCCTTGATAAGGTAAAAGTGATTCAGGATCGACTTCGCACAGCCCAGTCCAGACAGAAGAGTTATGCGGATCGGAAGGTTCGCAATGTTACATTCATGGTTGAAGAGTGGGTCTTGCTCCGGGTTTTGCCTATGAAGGGTGTTATGAGGTTTGGGAAGAAGGGCAAGCTGAGCCCACGGTTTATCTGCCCATTTGAGGTGTTACGACATGTTGGGGAGATTGCTTATGTGATTTCCTCGTCTCCCAGTCTTGTAGGGGTCCATCCAGTATTTCATGTTTCTATGCTCCGAAAGTATCACGGTGATTCGGCTCATGTATTGGATTTTAGCTCAGTCCAGATGGACAATGACCTATCTTATGTTGAGGAGCCAGTGGGTATTTTGGATAGGAAGGTTCGAAAGCTGTGGTCAAAGAACATTGCTTCCGTGAAGGTTCACTGGAGTGTTCAGCCGGTCAAGGAAGCGACCTGTGAGACCGAGCCTGTTATGCGCAGCCGTTATCCTCATCTTTTCACCACTTCAGGTATGTCTTTATGCTCGTTCGACGACGAACGATTATTTTTAGAGGGGAAGGATGTAATGAACCGGACGGTCATTTTGAGTGTTATAGCACCGATTCCCTATTAACTGCTTCTCCCATACCTATTTCTATTTTTGTTACTTGCCGGGAGGTTTTGTTTTGGTTTTTGGAGTATTTTGGGACACTTAGTTCGTAAATGGAGGTTTAAGAATTAGGTTTTGGACCGTAGTTTGAACTGTGTGAAGACGACTCCGGAATGGATTTTTGTCGGTTTCGTTAGCTCCGTTAGGTGATTGTGGACTTAGGGGCGTGTCCGGATAGTGTTTTAGAGGTCTGTAGCTCATTTAGGCTTGAGATGGCGAAAGGAGAAGTTTTGGAGATTTTGACCGGTAGTGGACTTTTTGATATCGAGGTCGTATTTTGATTCTGGAAGTTAGAATAGGTCGGTAGGGTTGAATACGACTTTTGTGCAAAATTTTGGGTCAATCGGACGTGGTTTGGTTGGTTTCGGCATCGACTGTCAAATTTAGAAGTTTCAAGTTCTTTAAGTTTGAATCGGAGGATGATTTGTGATTTATTGTTGTTTGATGTTGTTTTAGGACTTGACTAAGTTCGTATGGTGTTTTAGGATTGGTTGGTACGTTTGACTGAGGTCCTGGGGGCCTCGGGTGTATTTCGAACGCTTAACAGATGGAAAATTGGACTTATGCAATTTTTGATGTTGCTGGTTTCTGGTGTTTCGCACGTACGGTGGGGAGACCGTGGGTGTGGACTCCCACATGTGGAGTGAAGGGCTCAGGTGCGCTTTTGGTCATGAGATCATGTGAGCGCAGATGCGAGATGAGGGCCGCATCTGCGCATCCGCAGATGCGGTGTGGTGGTCGCAGAAGCGGATTTGGGGAGGAAGTTGAGGTGGTGTCCGCAGACGCGGATATAGGTCGCAGGTGCGCACACATAGGTGTGACCTTTTGACCGTAGAAGCGGGCGATGGGTTTTGAGTGAAAATAAGCACCTGCGATGGAAATTTCACGGATGCGATACAGCAGATGCGGTGGAAGGCTCGCATAAGCGAGATCACTGACAGAAAAGACCTAAGTGCGAGGGTTTGATTTCATTCTTCATTTTTGGACTTGAAAGCTCAGAATTTTGCGATTTTCAAAGGAAGCTTTGGGGTAATGATTCCTAACTCATTTTTGGTTGTATTTCATTAATCTATAGTTGTTTTCTTCATTAAAGTAAGTAAATTGGGTGAGAAAGTTGGGGAAATGGGGGAAACGTTAGTCTAGCGAATTTCTGAGTTTTGATTGGGATTTTGACATCGGATTTGGATGATTTTTGTACGAGTGATCACGTGAGTGAATGGGTGTTCATATTTTATGACTTTTAACCGATTCCGAGATGTGGGCCCGGGAAAACCTTTTGGATCTATTTTCCAATTTCTAGCTTTAGCTTTGATTTCAATAGCTAGATTAGTTCCTTGTAGTTATATTTATGATATATAATTTATTTTGGCTAGATTTGGGCCATTCAGAGTCGGTGTTTTGTGGAAAGAGCATTGTTACGGGCTGATTCAACTTGGTTCGAGGTAAGTGGCTTGCCTAACCTTGTGTGCGGGAAATCCCCTTAGGATTTGGTACTGTTGTGATATGTTAGCGCCGTGTACGTAAGGTGACGAGTACATACACATGATATTTGTTGTAAAACCCGATTTATTTTACTGAGTAGTAACCTGTTCTTCCTTTAAATTATGTTATACCGTTTAAATGAATATTAGCCGTTTTCATTCTTAATTGAGCTCTTCCAATATGTGTAGCTATCCTGTTTAGTCTAATATCGCATGTCTATGTGCTTTAACTGCTTATTTGAACTCCGTGAAGCTTGCCTAGTTGATTTCCTGCTTTTCCTTATTCATTATCAGTATAACTGTAGAAATCTTGTTGTTAACTGTTATACTTATTGGTTTGAGCTGTGTATTTACTTTTGAGACTACGAGGCGGTTCTCGGGAGTTCTCCCTGCATATTTACTTTTGAGACTATGAGGCGGTTCCTCGAGAGTTCTCCCTGCACTTTTACTTTTGAGACTACGAGGCCGTTCCTTGGGAGTTCTCCCTGCATATTTACTTTGGGACTACGGAACTGTATTCTGGGAGATCCCCCTACATATTTACGTTAGGGACTACGAGATGGTATCTCAGGAGATCCCCTGTTATTATCGTTGTGTACTAAGCTGTTACCTTTCTATGATTTCATTCTTGCTAAATTTCGATCTTTATTGCACTTCGATATTTTACTCTGGCTTGTTTTTATTTTATATATATATATATATATGGCAATAGGGCCCAGACCTGACCTCGTCACTACTCGACCGAGGTTAGGCTTGGCACTTACTGAGCACCATTGTGGTGTACTCACGCCCTTTCCTGCACATGTTTTCGTGTGCATATCCAGATTCCGCTTACTAGTATCGTCCTCAGTTGCAGTCGATGCCATTTTCGGAGAACTGCAAGGTACATCTGCCCGCGCCCGCAGATCCTCGGAGTCCCCCTCTATCCCCCTATGTTGATTCTTCTCTTATTTCAACAGACACTGATGTATAGAAGAGTTAGAACTTCGTAGAAGCTTGTGACTTACAGTATTCCAGGTCTTGGGAGTGTTATGTATATTTCGAGAGTTGATTATTGTATATGCTGAGCGGCATCTCAATTGCTTATTAAAAATTTCTGTTTCTGTTAGTTGTTAAATTTTCATGTTTTTTTTATTTCTTTTCCGTAAGTGTTAGGCTTACCTAATCGTAGAGACTAGGTGTCGTCATGACCATTCACGGAGGGAGAATTTGGGTCGTGACAGTTCTGCACCTGCGGACGTGCTTGTGCAGGCCTAGCTTCGCTTATGCGGAACCAGCCTTCACCTCAATACTCCGCATCTGCGGAGCCCTTCTCGCATATGCGGGCTCGCAGATGCGCATCTCCCTTCGCACCAGTATTTTCCTCAGGGCAGACCCAGCTCCGCATATGCACAATCTCCAGGCGCCCCTGCGGCATCGCACCTGCGGCTAATACCCTCGCAGGTGCGATCACACCAGCAACAGGCCAACTTTAGAAATAATTCAACTTCAAACCTTCGCCCGTTAACCACCCGTAATCAATCTGAGGCCCCCGGGACCTCAACCAAACATACCAACTCGTCTTAAAACATCATGCGAACTTAGTCGACTCCTAAAATCACCTCAAACAACATCAAAAACACGAATTACAAACGGAAGCCTAATGAACTTTGAAATTCAAAATTCTACAAACGACGTCAATACCTAGCAAAGCACGTTCGAGTGACCTCATATTTTGCACACCATTCATAAATGATACTACAAAACTACTCCAACTTCCTGAAATACAATCCAACCCCAATATCAAGATTTCCACTCACATTTCGTAAATCCAAGCCTAATTCTACTATGTACCTCCAAATCACATTTCAGATGCGCTCCTAAGTCTAAAATCACCTAACAGAGCTAACGGAAGCATCAAAATTCAAATCCGAGATCGATTACACATAAGTCGACATTCGGTCGACTTTTCCAACTTAAGCTTCCAATTAAGAGACTAAGTGTCTCAATTCACTCCGAATTCACTCCGGACCTGAACTAACTAACCCAATAAGTCATATAACAGTTGCAGAATGCAAAAGAAGCAGAACATGGGGGAACGGGGCTACGAGTCTTGAAATGACCGGTCGAGTCGTAACATTCTCCCCCTCTTAAACAAATGTTCATCCTCGAACGAGTATAGAGACATACCTCAAGTGATGAAAAGATGAGGATAACGGTTGCGCATGTCATGCTCGGTCTCCCAAGTCGCCTCCTCGACTGGCTAAACCATCCACTGAACATTCACGGAAGAAATGTTCTTCGACCTCAGCTTTCGTACCAGCCTGTCCAAGATAGCCACCGGCTCCTCAACATAAGATAAATCCTTGTCCAACTGGACTGAGCTGAAATCCAACACGTGAGACAGATCGTTGTGGTACTTCCGTAGCATAGAAACATGGAATACTGGATGAACTCCTACTATGCTAGGAGGAAAGGCAAGTTCGTAAGCAACCTCTCCAATACGTCGCAACACCTTAAATGGGCCGATAAACCTTGGGCTCAGCTTGCTCTCCAATCATGAATGCAACATCGCGAACCTTCCGATCCGCATAACCTTTCTGTCTTGACTGGGCTATGCATAGTCGATCCCGAATCACCTTAACCTTTTCGAGAGCATCCTGAACCAAGTCTGTACCCAATAACCTAGCCTTGCCCGGCTCGAACCAATCCACTAGAGATCGACACCGCCTACCATACAGAGCCTGATACGGTGCCATCTCGATGCTCGACTAATAACTGTTATTGTAGGCAAACTCTGCAAGTGGAAAGAACTGATCCCACAAACCCCGAAACACCATCACAGGCGCACAGAGTATATCCTCTAGTATCTGAATAGTGCACTCCGACTGTTCATCCGTCTGAGGGTGAAATCTGAGCTCAACTCCACTTGAGTACCCAACTCATGCTGTACGGCCCTCCAGAACCGGTACACCGTGAAGCCTGATGATCTTGCGGATATACACTCGAGCCAGCTGCTCGGAAGAATAGGTAGTTATCACAGGAATGAAATGAGCTGACTTGGTCAACATATCCACTATCACCCAAACTGCATCAAACATCCACTGAGTCCGTGGAAGCCCAACAATGAAATCCATAGTGATCCGCTCCCATTTCCACTCTGGAATCTCTCACCTTTGAAGAAACCCACGTGATCGTTGATGCTCATACTTCCCCTGCTGGCAATTTAGACATCGAGCTACATACTCCACTATGTCCTTCTTCATTCTCCTCCACCAGCAATATTTCCTCAAGTCCTGATACATCTTCGTGGCACCCGGATGAATGGAATACCGATCTATGAGCCTCCAGAAGAATCAACTCTCACAAACCATCTACATTGGGCACACATAGCCTTTCCTTGCATCATCAATGCACCACCATCCCAATTAGTGACCTCCTTAGAATCCTTGTGCTAAACCGTGTCCTTAAGGACAAGCAGATGGGGGTCGTCAAACTGACGCTCCCTAATACGATCATATAGAGAAGACCGAGAGACCACACAAGCCAATACTCGACTCGGCTCAGAAATATCCAATCTAACAAACTAGCTGGCTAAGGCCTGAACATCTAACGCTAATGGCCGTTCTGCTTCTGGAAGATATGCTAAGCTCCCCAAACTCTACGCCCGGCCACCACATAGGCCTCCCTGAGATGGTACAAAATGGTGATATCATAGTCCTTAAGAAGCTCCAACCACCTCTGCTGATAGATGTTAAGATCCTTCTATTTAAATAGATGCTGCAAATTCCGGTGATCGATGTAAAGATCACAATGGACACCGTACAAATAGTGCTGCCAAATCTTCAAGGCGTAAGCAATAACTACTAACTCAAGGTCGTGGACTTGATAGTTCTTTTTATGGGGCTTCAACTGGCACGAAGCATAGTGAATCACTCTACCCTCCTACATAAGAACACACCCAATACCAATCTGAGAAGCATCACAATACAATATATAAGAACCAAAAGCTGATGGTAGGACTAGAATTGGAGATGTGGTCAAAACAGTCTTGAGCTTCTAAAAGCTCTCCTCGCACTCCTCCGACCACCTGAAAGGAGCACCCTTTTGGGTCAACTTGGTCAAGGGCGATGCAATAGACGAAAATCCCTAAATGAAGCGACATTAATAACCAGCCAAGCCAAGAAAGCTCCGAATCTCCATACCTAAGGACGGTCTGGGCCAACTCTGAACCGCCTCTATCTTCTTCGGATCCACCTGAATGCCCTCACTGGACACCACGCGCCCTTAGCATTCCACTGAACTAAGCCAAAACTAATACTTGGAGAACCATGCATAAAGCTTCTTCTTCCTCAACCGCTGCAATACAACCCTTAAATGCTGGGCATGCTCCTCATGGCTATGAGAGTACACCAGGATATTATCAATGAACACTATAGCAAACGAGTTGAGATAAGGCTGAAATAAACTGTTCATCAGATGCATGAACAGTGCTGGGGCATTGGTCATCCCAAAAGATATCACAAGGAACTCATAATGACCATAACGGGTCCTGAAAGCTGTCTTAAGAATATTCAAGTCCCAAATCTTCAACTGGTGATACCCAGAACTCAAATCAATCTTGGAGAACACCCTCGCTCCTTGAAGCTGGCAAAATAGATCATGCATATGCGGCAAAGGATACTTGTTCTTGATTGTGACCTTGTTCAACTGCCTGTAATAAATGCACATTCTCATAGTACCATCCTTCTTCTTCACAAATAGAACTGGCGCACCCCAAAGGGACACGCTAGGCAGAATAAACCCTTTGTTAAGGGGTTCCTAAAGCTGCTCCTTCACTTCCTTCAACTCAGTTGGTTCCATATGATACAATGGGATAGAAATGGGTGGAGGTCCCAGCACCAAATCAATACTGAAGTCAATATCCCTGTCAGGCGGCATGCTCGGTAGGGGTCTTTGCACTAACATCCCTCACAATGGCCAAATAAGATAGACAACCCTTCTCAACCATCTGCTGAGCCTTCAAGTGTGAAATCACTCTACTGGGAACATAGTCTATAGAGCCGCTCCACTCAACCCTCAGTAATGCTGGCATCGCCAATGTCAAGGTCTTAGCGTGAAAATCTAGAACAGCATGACATGGAGACAACCAATCCATACCCAAGATCACGTCAATATCGACCATACTAAGCAACAAAATATCTACTCTAGTCTCCAGACTCCCAATCGTCACCACACATGACCGATATATATGGAGTAGATACATGAACAGATGAAACTAGAGACTCACGAGGCGTATCCAGATAATGAGCAAAATTTGAGGACACATATGAATAAGTGGAACCAGGGTCAAATAGTACAGAAGCATCCCTATGGAAAATTGAGAGAATACCTATGATAACAGCATCCATAGCTATGGCATCTGGTCTGGCAAGGAGAGCATAGAAATAGGTCAGGCCGACCCCTGATCGACCTCCTCCTCTTGGGCTACCCCTAGCTGACTGAGCTCCACCCCGAGATGGCTAGGCGAGTGGTGAAGTAACTGGTGCTGAAGTCATAGACTGGATCCTTTGCTGAGTTGGACCTCCCACTAGGCGGGGACACTGCCTCCTGATATGACCAAACTCTCCACACTCATAGAAACTCCCCGGTGTTGGTATTGGGGACTGAAGGGAGCCCCGAGCATCGAGATAACTGGTAGAATAACCTAGCATAGACGAGACCTGACCNGGCCGACCCCTGATCGGCCTCCTCCTCTTGGGCTACCCCTAGCTGACTGAGCTCCACCCCGAGATGGCTAGGCGAGTGGTGAAGTAACTGGTGCTGAAGTCATAGACTGGATCCTTTGTTGATTTGGACCTCCCACTAGGCGGGGACACTGCCTCCTGATATGACCAAACTCTCCACACTCATAGAAACTCCCCGGTGTTGGTATTGGGGACTGAAGGGAGCCCCGAGCATCGAGATAACTGGTAGAATAACCTAGCATAGACGAGACCTGACCTGATTAAGCACAGGACGAACTCTGGGCTGGGAGGGCACTGAGAGATTAATGACTATGTTGATAACTGTGTGAACCATGGCCAGATGATGCACCACGGTAAACTGGGCGAGCCGTCGGAGCATGTCTGAAAGGAAGAACCCTACCGTGGTGGAACTGACCCCCAGAAGGAGCACCATTTAATCCACCCTGACCATGAGGCCTCTTGGCCTCCCTCTCAACCCGCTCCTGTATGCGAACCATCTCAATCTGACGAGCAATGTCGACAACCTCATCAAAAGTATCACTAGACACTCTCTCTCTAGTCATAAGAAATCGCACCTAAAAAGTTAGTCCATCTGTGAACCTCTTGATCCTCTCCATGTCTGTGGGAACCAACTAGATAGAATGATGGGCCAACTCAGAAAATCTTATTTCATACTGCGTTACAGACATATCTCCTTGACGAAGCTGGTCGAACTGCCTGCGCATCTCCTCTCTGCGGGACTGAGGTATGAACTTCTCTAGGAAGAGAACAGAGAACTCCTGCCATGTAAGGGGTTCTGCGCCGGCCGGCCTACACCTGTCATAAGCCTCCCACCAATTGAAAGCAGCCCTAGAGAACTAAAAAGTAGTGAATGAGACCCAACTGGTCTCTACAATACCCGTTGTATGGAGCATCCTCTGACACTTATCCAAGAAGCCCTGTGCATCCTCACCCTCTGCACCACTGAAAGATGGAGGCTGGAGTCTCCCTAAGCTCTCCAATCTATGCTGCTCATCATCACGCATGCCATAAAGCACATAGTCGTGAGCAACTCCAACCGGCTAGGCTGGTAGTGTCCCCGGTGTCTGGATTCCCTGTACCACCTGCTCTGGTGTGCGGGCGGCTGGAGTCTAAGCATCTCCCCCGGACTGAGAAGTGGTTGTTGTAGCCGGGATAGAGACTGCCTGAGCAAGACTGGTGCACACAGTCAAAATTTTAGCTAAGGCCCCCTGAAGGCCTAGAATCACAATGGGCACGGGTGGTGCCTGAGCTGGTCCCTCAGGCTCATCCACAACTGGAGCCTACTCCTGAACTAGGGTAACAGGTGGATCTGCAGGTGCTGCCTTAGCTGTTGTGCGAGCTGCACCCCTGCCCCTACCGTGGCCTCTACCGCAATCGTGGCCTCTCGCGGCCCTAACTAGTGGTACTAGTGGCTGTCCATCCTGCCCCGTAGCACGTGTCCTCACCATTGTGAGAGAATAGAACAACAGAAGTTTAGTTACCATAATCAAAAGATTCACATGACAAGAATTCAAGAATGTGAAATTTCCAAAGGGTTCGGCAGCCTCTCGAAGATAAGTATAGACGTCTCCAAACTGATCTGCAAGACTCTAGTAAACCTGCTCATGACTCATGAGACCTATTTAACCTAGGCTCTGATACCAACTTGTACGACCCTAAAGCCGACATTTTCAAAACACTTCAGATATTCCACAGAAAGATAAATCAATGCTTTTAAATGATAGAGTTTTCATAACCAGGAGTTAATCCAAAATACATTGCGGAAAATAGCCCCAAACATCGGGGTGCCACTAAGTCACGAACATCTGAACAACCAATCTAGGAAATAGTGTCTACAAGGGTTGTATCCAAATACAATAAATAGAAAGAAAAAAAGACATGTAAGGAGAAACAAGGAATGCGAACGCCGGCAGCTACCTCAAAAATCACTGATAATCAACCACGCACGAGATCAATGTCCACCGTGTCCAAATTCACCCAAATCTGCACACTAAGGGCAGGGTGTAGCATGAGTACAACCAACTCAGTAAGTAACAATAATATATAAGGAACTGAAAGATAGTGATGAGTTATACAGTTACAGTTCAGTAATCTCAGCAATGAAAGTAGACATGTTTCCGTTCCGGTAATTTAAGTCAAATCAGTTACACATTACCAAGTTCAAGTAAAAACCAAATACAGTATCTTCCAGAAGTTTCTGAACAGTAACATATATCAGCTAAGTGTTGCATCAACTGAAACAAGAAGAGCCCTTGAAGGCAACACNTGGCAAACTGAGAGAATACATATGATCACAGCATCCGTAGCTATGGCATCTGGTCTGGCAGGGAGAGCATAGAAATGGGTCTGGCCGACCCCTGATCGGCCTCCTCCTCTTGGGCTACCCCTAGCTGACTGAGCTCCACCCCGAGATGGCTAGGCGAGTGGTGAAGTAACTGGTGCTGAAGTCATAGACTGGATCCTTTGTTGATTTGGACCTCCCACTAGGCGGGGACACTGCCTCCTGATATGACCAAACTCTCCACACTCATAGAAACTCCCCGGTGTTGGTATTGGGGACTGAAGGGAGCCCCGAGCATCGAGATAACTGGTAGAATAACCTAGCATAGACGAGACCTGACCTGATTAAGCACAGGACGAACTCTGGGCTGGGAGGGCACTGAGAGATTAATGACTATGTTGATAACTGTGTGAACCATGGCCAGATGATGCACCACGGTAAACTGGGCGAGCCGTCGGAGCATGTCTGAAAGGAAGAACCCTACCGTGGTGGAACTGACCCCCAGAAGGAGCACCATTTAATCCACCCTGACCATGAGGCCTCTTGGCCTCCCTCTCAACCCGCTCCTGTATGCGAACCATCTCAATCTGACGAGCAATGTCGACAACCTCATCAAAAGTATCACTAGACACTCTCTCTCTAGTCATAAGAAATCGCACCTAAAAAGTTAGTCCATCTGTGAACCTCTTGATCCTCTCCATGTCTGTGGGAACCAACTAGATAGAATGATGGGCCAACTCAGAAAATCTTATTTCATACTGCGTTACAGACATATCTCCTTGACGAAGCTGGTCGAACTGCCTGCGCATCTCCTCTCTGCGGGACTGAGGTATGAACTTCTCTAGGAAGAGAACAGAGAACTCCTGCCATGTAAGGGGTTCTGCGCCGGCCGGCCTACACCTGTCATAAGCCTCCCACCAATTGAAAGCAGCCCTAGAGAACTAAAAAGTAGTGAATGAGACCCAACTGGTCTCTACAATACCCGTTGTATGGAGCATCCTCTGACACTTATCCAAGAAGCCCTGTGCATCCTCACCCTCTGCACCACTGAAAGATGGAGGCTGGAGTCTCCCTAAGCTCTCCAATCTATGCTGCTCATCATCACGCATGCCATAAAGCACATAGTCGTGAGCAACTCCAACCGGCTAGGCTGGTAGTGTCCCCGGTGTCTGGATTCCCTGTACCACCTGCTCTGGTGTGCGGGCGGCTGGAGTCTAAGCATCTCCCCCGGACTGAGAAGTGGTTGTTGTAGCCGGGATAGAGACTGCCTGAGCAAGACTGGTGCACACAGTCAAAATTTTAGCTAAGGCCCCCTGAAGGCCTAGAATCACAATGGGCACGGGTGGTGCCTGAGCTGGTCCCTCAGGCTCATCCACAACTGGAGCCTACTCCTGAACTAGGGTAACAGGTGGATCTGCAGGTGCTGCCTTAGCTGTTGTGCGAGCTGCACCCCTGCCCCTACCGTGGCCTCTACCGCAATCGTGGCCTCTCGCGGCCCTAACTAGTGGTACTAGTGGCTGTCCATCCTGCCCCGTAGCACGTGTCCTCACCATTGTGAGAGAATAGAACAACAGAAGTTTAGTTACCATAATCAAAAGATTCACATGACAAGAATTCAAGAATGTGAAATTTCCAAAGGGTTCGGCAGCCTCTCGAAGATAAGTATAGACGTCTCCAAACTGATCTGCAAGACTCTAGTAAACCTGCTCATGACTCATGAGACCTATTTAACCTAGGCTCTGATACCAACTTGTACGACCCTAAAGCCGACATTTTCAAAACACTTCAGATATTCCACAGAAAGATAAATCAATGCTTTTAAATGATAGAGTTTTCATAACCAGGAGTTAATCCAAAATACATTGCGGAAAATAGCCCCAAACATCGGGGTGCCACTAAGTCACGAACATCTGAACAACCAATCTAGGAAATAGTGTCTACAAGGGTTGTATCCAAATACAATAAATAGAAAGAAAAAAAGACATGTAAGGAGAAACAAGGAATGCGAACGCCGGCAGCTACCTCAAAAATCACTGATAATCAACCACGCACGAGATCAATGTCCACCGTGTCCAAATTCACCCAAATCTGCACACTAAGGGCAGGGTGTAGCATGAGTACAACCAACTCAGTAAGTAACAATAATATATAAGGAACTGAAAGATAGTGATGAGTTATACAGTTACAGTTCAGTAATCTCAGCAATGAAAGTAGACATGTTTCCGTTCCGGTAATTTAAGTCAAATCAGTTACACATTACCAAGTTCAAGTAAAAACCAAATACAGTATCTTCCAGAAGTTTCTGAACAGTAACATATATCAGCTAAGTGTTGCATCAACTGAAACAAGAAGAGCCCTTGAAGGCAACACTCACCCAATCTCTCTCAATAGCTCAAACACTCGGCTCTTATCCCTCAATAATCACACTCAATAGGTACCTACACTCGCTTAGGGTGTACAGACTCCGGAGGGGCTCCTTCAGCCCAAGCGCTATATCGCTGCGGCGTGCAACCCGATCCCATGTAAATAGCCATAAGGCTTGTTGCAGCGTGCAACTCGATCCATATATATATATATATATACACACACACACACACACACACACATATACAGCCCTAAGGCTCGTTGCGGCGTGCAATCCGATCCATATATACACACATAGCTCATAGCTCGGCACTCAGACCCTAACTCAGTCACCAACATCCCCAGTCACTCGGGCTCTCAGAAATCATACAAATCAGCCCAAGAAGAGATAATAACATGTATCAAGAAGAAAACAAGAAGAGACGGATATATGATATGCAAGAAAAATTGTGATTGAGTAAGAGACAACAAATGATAGCTAATTCAACAAGTGCACGACCTCTGCGGGTCCCAACAGTGACATCATATAGCCTAAGCATGATTTCTAACATAAATTGTAGTCAAATTTCCATAAAACAGAGGGAACATGTAGCTAACAACAAGCTATTGGATGGTACAGTTTCACGGGACGGACCAAGTCACAGTCCCTCATGACCAGATTTAAAAGTGTTACTTACCTCAATCCGAGCAAAACTCTATTCCAAAATGCCTTTGCCTCTTGTGTCGGTCTCCCGACGTCCTGAATCTCGCCACAAGCAGTATAATACAATTAATATAGGCTAAAGTATCACATAATAAAATACTAATTTATAGCCAAAACTCCGAAATCGGCTCAAACCGGCCCCCGGGCCCATGTCTCAAAACCCGAAAGCCCATTCACCCACGAGTTTAACCATACCAAATTTATTAAAATTCGACACCATTTGGCCATCCAAATCCCCAAAATTCACTCTCTAATTCCCTAGCCCTAAACCCCCAAAACTCACCAACTAGGCCAAAATCTGTGGGGAAATATCATTATTGAAGTAAAACGAACACAAAGAGCTTACCTCAGTAATCACTTCAAAATCCCTTTCAAAAACCTCCAAAATCCGAGCTGAAAGTGGTGAAAATGGTGAAAAATCTCGAAGTCTCATATTTATATGTTCTGCCCAGGCTTTCCGCACCTGCGGCCAAAATCCCGCTCATGCGGGCTCGCATGTGCGAGGAAATATCCGCTCATGTGAAAGTGAATTAACCCTCCTAGGATGCTCCAGGTGTCGCACCTACAGACGCGCTTCTGTGGCCCTAGCTTCGCTTCTGCGGAACCAACTTTCACCTCAATACTCCGCATCTGCAAATCCCTTCTCGCTTCTGCGGGCTCACAGATGCGCATCTCCCTTCGCACTTGCATCTTCCTCAGGCCAGCCCCAGCTCCAAATCTATTCAATCTCCAGCCGCACCTATGGCTAATACCCTCGTAGGTGCGATCACACCAGCAACAGGCCAACTTTAGAAATTCTTCAACTTTAAACCTTGGTCGGTTAACCACCCGCAATCAACCTGAGGCCCCCGGGACCTCATCCAAACATACCAACACGCCTTAAAACATCATGCGACCTTAGTCGAATCTTAAAATCACCTCAAACAAGATCCAAAACACGAATTCCACACGGATTCAAGCCTAATAAACTTTGAAATTCCAAATTCTACAAACGACGTCGAAACCTATCAAATCACGTACGATTGACCTCAGATTTTGCACACAAGTCATAAATGACACTACGAACCTACTCCAACTTCCATAAATCTATTCCGACCCCGATTTCTAAATTTTCACTCTCGATCAAATTTGTCAAAAATAACAACTTTCATCAATTCTAACCTAATTCTACTACGGACCTCCAAATCACATTCCGGACGCGCTCCTAAGTCCAAAATCACCTAACAGAGCTTACACAAAAATCAAAATTCAAATATGAGTTCGTTTACACATAATTTGACATCCGGTCAACTTTTCCAACTTAAGCTTCCAATTAAGAGATTAGGTTTCTCAATTCACTTCGGACCCAAAGCAACTAACCCAATAAGTCGTATAACAGCTGCAGAACACAAAAGAAGCAGAAAATGGGAGAATGGTCCTACAACTCTCAAAACGACCGGCCAGGTCGTTACAATCTATTAGAACCTAGTGGAAGTAAAGACAATTTATTTAGTACTGAAATAAAATATGTAAAAGTTATTCGCGTTTACATCAAATTATATTAATTTATCATATGATTAAGTAATTAAATAAGTGAGAAGTTTGTACTCCTATGACATCCTACGACTATTGACCAGGAAGAAAAAGTAGGAGCATCTAAAATGTTTTATGATAGGTCGAGCACTTCAATACAACATTCTTTAATTTTGACCAGTTTGCTGATAAAAGCCATAGACAGGCATATAAACTGAGGCCTTGACTGATATCATTGTCGCTTTGTGAATTTTCAAGGTAATAATATTTATGAGAAATTTATAGAATCTACATATTATTATCTAAGTATATAAATAGAGACCAACATAAAAACAATCAATTGTGTGTTTTTTCTTCACAAGTATGTAATATTTTCAAGACTTCCAACTTGCTACACAATATATTTACAACCTATTGGAACATATGATTGAACCTTATATATAGAGTAAAAGATTTCTTTGTGCATTCAGTATTAATGCCAAGTTAAAAAAATATTACCGTAAACTATGCTAAACAATAGCCAGAAAAACTTCAAGAATTTGATGCTTTCTTCCCTGCAAGGATCATTGAAATCTTGAGACCTCTACTGCAATCCTTGTTGAAGAGCAGTCACGTCTATAACTCTAATACAATTGGGAACCAAGACAAAACTACAGATGGCGCGAATATGAACAGTCCCATAATGCATTTATACGCCCTTGCCAATTCCATTAGTGAATCCAAAACTCTGAGCCCTTTAAAACACAACCTGCATGCCTGACCAATCTTTGAACATGAAAAAAGATATAAGTCATAAAGGTATCATCGTCGGATGCTCTTACAAAAAGTTTACTATCTTTGAAATTGTTCATTTCAGCTTCTTCAGGTTGCAGCTTTAAAACAAGCTTAGTCCATTAGTTGTCTGACTTGACAATGGAAACATTTTCACTTCATTGTAGTAGCTTATTGAAGAAAGAGAAACTAAAGTTGCTATCGTAGGATTCCATGAATTGGAAAACAATATTAAGAGAAAGTTTCAATGTAAACCAAACTGAAAGAATGTAATATGGGGGATTGTTAAGCTCTATTGGTTCATCTTTAAAATATTTAATATTGAACTCAATGTATTTTTAAGGTTATCGGTTCAGACCTACTATTTGTTAAAAGTTTAGTATATTTTTACGCATAAATTTATGCTCTACATCAGATGAATCTGGCGGCACCTCCCCTGGGAATTGTAAATTTAAATTTTGCTGTTTCACCACAGCCCAAAAACGAACCATATTAGCAAGTAAATAGAACAAATATGATGATCCATATGATACGCAAAAGAAATGAACTTACAAGAAGAATGCCCCGGCCTATCGGTACAAAGGCAAGAATGGCAGCAAATAGATCAACTATGGTGAGGCCACAAACAAAAAATAACATTGTCATGATAGATACAAAACCAAGGAATAGAAGTGCTTTCAGAATTCCGAACATGAGCTGAAAATATGTCCCAAATATTCATGTGCCCATTAATTGTGGGGATATATATTATTAACCATGGGTTTGGTTTAGATATAGTATTTATTATAAAATAATTATTTATTTAGTTTTGATAAAGTTTTAAATAGATCATATATTACTCTTTGTCCTTTGCTTATATAGTAGATGATTTAGTGTATAGAGTTTAGCTTATACGTGAAAAATTAAATCATTGGTTCTTATAAGTATATATGAAGTTTGAGTTCACAATCTAATGATGGAACTAGACAAACCACCATGGATGATTGTTGCACAAGATTAAATATTATTTATCGTGATTATGGAAATGGTTTAATTCCAACTTCTTGTGCTAGTACATTTTGTACGTATTGAGCGGACCAAGTAGAGATAAGTATTTTATACTGACTTAATAAAATAAACTCTCTAGCCATTAAATGTACTTATACTCTTAATCTTGATATAATTATTACTAGTTGTGTATATTATTATTGTATTGATTTATGGAAAGGCGAGATTCTTTAATAGGTCAATATGCCTGGTAAATTGGATAATAATAATGTACATTGGCTAAATAATAGTTAGTTGATGGAATCCATGTCTCGGTTTATAGATTGATGATATACCTTTATGAAAGCTTAAAAGTTTAAATCTGTAAACCCAGCCGGTAGATTTTGTATCCGATCCATGAAATAAGTTAAGCGAAAGTCTATAGGAAATAATCAACAAATTAAATCGTCAATAATTTAATTTAATTGTTTAGTATCTGAATCTTAACATGGGAGTTAAATAAGATTTAATGGATGAATTTCAAAATTGAATAGAGAGTGCAATTACAAATATTTAGTGGAATAATTCGCAATTTATTATGGTGGATATTAATTTCGAAAATTATAAATTAATTCCATAATTGGAAGCCTTGTTAATTAAATTATGTGGTCCCTGCTGTGCCTAAATAATAGGAAATAAAGGAATCCTTTTTCTGGTGAAAAAGAAAACCCAACAGTTTTTGAAAAAGGGTTTTAACCCTTAAAACTTGTGCTATAAATACATAAAGTTTCCACCTATAGGTAGAAGACATGGTGGAGATTCTATTGAGAAGTCATGGAACTGAAGGCTCACGTGATAGAAGAGATTTGTTCACGCTTCAAGAGGTAACTCGTGAAATCCCGTATACGCTAGTTCTTTAGATTACATGTGATTTTTATACTGGTATTGCTTCTGTTGCTTATAATAATCCAACATTGATACGATCTATAGCAAGCAAGATAACAAGAATCAACGTCAGAGAAAAACATTTAGGCCAACATAAGCATATGCATAATTATTTTCATAACATTTTGCATTATCCAGTTCAAGCATATAGAAAGGTGCAATATAAATAGACATAACTAGGAAATATAGAACTTTGCCATCTGGTTTAACCAAGCCCTTGTATCTATCTGTGAACAACATTTGGAAGGTGTCTGCTCCTTAGTTATATATTAAGTTTTGTATCTGAGCAGTCACCTTTTCACTCTATTGTAATTTTTGTCTGCATTTACTTGATGCCTTTTAATGAAAGCTCTATTACTTCATCAAAAAAAAGAAATAAGGAAAGATAGAACTTTGCAATCTGGTTTAACCAAGCCCTTGTATCTATCTGTGAACAACATTTGGAAGGTGTCTGCTCCTTAGTTATATATTAAGTTTTGTATCTGAGCAGTCACCTTTTCACTCTATTGTAATTTTTGTCTGCATTTACTTGATGCCTTTTAATGAAAGCTCTATTACTTCATCAAAAAAAAGAAATAAGGAAAGATAGAACTTTGCAATATGTTTAAACAGCATTTCACTCCATCAACAGTAAAAAAGAGCAGCTCGTTGCACAAGGCATTCCGAGTTCCCGCAGGGTCCGGGGAAGGTCCGCACCTTAAGGGGTGTGTTGTCGATAGCCTACCCCAATGCAAGCATTAGTGGCTGCTTCCACGGCTTAAACCCGTGACCTATAAGTCACACGGAGATAACTTTACAGTTGCTCCAAAGCTCCCCATCAACAGTAAGACTATGGTAAATATGATTCCCTCGGCCACTTCCTATATATTTGTTTAGTTAAGTGGTAATGTGTCAAGCACGTTAAGAGGTAAATACCTTTAAGACTAGAAGAGCGGTTAGCATAACAAACCAAGAAAGTCCAAACACTTGTATGAGATGATTTAATGGAAACCGTAAGACTCTTCGCCAAAAGGGAGAAACTAAAGTTAAAGGGAAAGGACAAGTAAAGCTCTTACCAGTAAATTTCTGCTGCCATGAGCAATATCAAGGTGATAGATAATTCCATATAGGTAAACAAAAAAGCAAAAGGAGAGGATTATGTCAATCATTCTACCCACAAAATTTGTGTGTTTTAGATGTTCCTGCTCTCCATTCCACCAAGATTCCCAGCTTTTATCCGACGATATCCCAATACCTCCACAATTTCCCATCCACCTCTTCCAATCTGTCTAATCATCTACCTTCTTTTGCCATTCGAAACCAGATGGATTGAAGACAAAAAGAGCAAACAACCAGGAAGCTACCAAGAACCACATTGAAACAGTAACAAACCAATACAACTATGAATCACGATATGATTCCCCATAAATAACTCAAGCTCCTTGACAAAGTGACTGCGAGAATACATCCTATAGTTATCTGCATACTTTGCATGAAAAACATCAAAGCCATGACCAGTAGCTCGATATTTAGAACCTCCATGCAAGATTGTTATATCGTAGTAATATGCTTTTGTTTCGAGTTGGAATTTAAAAAATACAGAACGAAGCTGCAGCTGCATAATTATAAAATCACCCGGGGCTATGCGAAATCCTCTCTCCAACCCAATTTCCATTACCATGGGGAGTACAAGCAACAATCCTAGCTGAAATACAGACGCCGTAGCCATAGCCTCTTCAAGAGCTTTGGACTGACAAACTGTAGGATCCTCCAAAATCCGCCTTTCCAACCCCCTTGAAGACCATATATAAGCGTCCATATATAAGCGTCCATATAAATAAGCGTCCATATATATTTCCAACTAGTAGAGTACTAAGATATTCCAACTTATGTCAAGATGAGATTCAGAATATTGACATAACAACTACGCTATCACTGCTCACTAGATTTCTTCTAAGCACCATAGATCTGACAAGACAAAATATAGGTGAACTTCAGATGTGCCAACACCTGTGCACGCTCCTTCGGTGCTCTGTAATCTAGTTGATTCATATCAATGATCCGATAACCTCCAAAAATTGCTGCAAAGTAAAGAGTAGATAGTTAGCACCAACCACATCCAACTCACAGTCTCACGTATATATCAGTACACAATGAAACAAAAAGATTCAAGTAGCACCTTTGTCCTCTACAAAATCTAGAAAGTACTGAAGCTCAAGATCCACCCTATAGTACATCATTCCTCTCACTGGAATTTCACGAGCATAATAGAAGAGAGCATAGTTGAGTGAAAACAAAATATAATGTCAGAAGTTGCATGAAATATCAAATATGTTATTGCTATTTGACCTATCCTTGCAAGTGTCTGTCCTCTGTAAGATACCCAATAACGTATCAATCCATTCCTGTTTTTATTTAAGCATCCCATCTTAGGATCATTGATGCATTCCTCAAAGTTTTTCCATTGATCTATTTCATGGTCAAATAAAAACAACTAAGTTTAGTGCTTTATCTGTGTTGCAATGTGATACAGCAATTAACAAGCCATAGATTACACACCCACCTGGATATATCTTCTAAAGGTAACAAGAATTAACAAGCAACAAATTACACACTCACCTGGATATATCTTTTGAAGGTAATACCATCCTCATTTTTCTTGTTAAGTTCCTCATTAGAATAGAGAACATCTTCATTATAGTAAGGAGTCAAGACACTGGACAATAAACAAAAATATTGAAATCAGTTATGCAATTGCAGCACAGCAAGCAGACACGTTGTTTTAACATGAGAAAATATTATGAAACATGAATATCAAGAACTATAAGATATTTAGATGAAGAATTTAAAAGTAACAAGCATGGTGATTAGAGAATTGGTGTTTTCCGAACCAATCAAGTGAACAAATGAAAGAAGACGTTTCTTAAGCGCATGTTGTCATTCATTTAATATATGAAAGTGAGTCCCCATATTTTCTACAAAAATATCTTTTCTATTATCGTTTTTCCCCTTAAAATACCCGTACCACACCTGTCAAGTATATGTACGGTGTCGGTGTGTCCATAATAGAGGACAAGCATCTGTTGATAACTGCTTTTCTAAACCTATTAATAAGGGAGTGTACTCCATTTATCCCTAAAACATGATTTGCTCTTCTTTTTAGTCATTCTTAAGGAACTAACATTTTATCATTATAGAAATAATTTCTCTGTCCAATGTTCAATGTATTATAATCATACAGTATTCTATATCATGCCATACTTGATGTCACAGTTTCAACTAACTACTCATACTTCAAACTATACTTTTAAGTACTACATATTCAAAATAACATATGTACAAACAGTTTACTCTTAGTTTCATTTTAAATGGAACAGTGAGTTGAAAAATGAAAGAGTGAGCACTTTCCTATACATTTAAAGACCCATTCAAGTTGTATATGGAGCATAATAGTGGACAAATATATTCTAATTTATTGTTCGCTTAAAATTGTAAGTTGGAAGATGCTGAAAATTGAAAAAGTCAGCATTCAGCCTATCAGTAAGAAAGTCCATAAGGTTTGCTTTGTGTCACTATTTGACACNTTAGTTTCATTTTTAATGGAACAGTGAGTTGAAAAATGAAAGAGTGAGCACTTTCCTATACATTTAAAGACCCATTCAAGTTGTATATGGAGCATAATAGTGGACAAATATATTCTAATTTATTGTTCGCTTAAAATTGTAAGTTGGAAGATGCTGAAAATTGAAAAAGTCAGCATTCAGCCTATCAGTAAGAAAGTCCATAAGGTTTGCTTTGTGTCACTATTTGACACATGTTAAATTTTTATGCTTTTTGATAAATAATAAAGTGAAAAAAGGAAAAAAATAAAAAAAAAATATAAAATGCCACTCCTATATAGCTTCAGCAGTGCTGCATAAAGAACAACATCAACATATTTAGTGTAATCCCACAAGTGAGATCTGGGAAATGCTTCATAAAGAAGAGAGACATAAAATTCACCAGCAAAGCAATAAAGGTCCTTTAATTCTAGCTCAGAACTAACTTGAAAGATAGCATATTACGAACTTTCGGAGCATCAGGCATTTTCATAAACAGGGATTCGCAAAAAAGGTCATTCAACGGCGAGCATTCAAATTAGTTGGCACATTAATTGCAGACTCTCTCTAGAATTCTAGGGGAAAAAGAACATTAAATGTACATTAAAATTGAAGATGCTCGTTACAATGCATACTTGATTATGGAAATCTCGTGTCCTCTGAGAAAATTACTTTATGTCAAGAACTTACTCATGGCCATCAACCATAACNAGTGTAATCCCACAAGTGGGATCTGGGGAATGCTTCATAAAGAAGAGAGACATAAAATTCACCAGCAAAGCAATAAAGGTCCTTTAATTCTAGCTCAGAACTAACTTGAAAGATAGCATATTACGAACTTTCGGAGCATCAGGCATTTTCATAAACAGGGATTCGCAAAAAAGGTCATTCAACGGCGAGCATTCAAATTAGTTGGCACATTAATTGCAGACTCTCTCTAGAATTCTAGGGGAAAAAGAACATTAAATGTACATTAAAATTGAAGATGCTCGTTACAATGCATACTTGATTATGGAAATCTCGTGTCCTCTGAGAAAATTACTTTATGTCAAGAACTTACTCATGGCCATCAACCATAACATATTGAATTATAATTTCCATAATATCTTGGATAAGGTTAATCATATGGGATCTTTTCGCCTCTCCATCTTCATAATCAGTCACCTGCAAGTACCATATTAAACACATAGAATGTACTAGAAGATAACTAAACATCCACAATTTCTTCAAAAAGTAGAAAAATACAGAAGGAAGAATTTAGAACTAGTTAGTTGTGTTTGTGAAAATACATGTATTGCACTAACCAGCAGATTCAAGAATCTCTCCAATTTATCATTCAGTAAGGGCAACCCATTCATCCGAAATCTCCTTAAGAACATTCTTTCTTTTATGATGCCATTTACTTCTTTGCGTATCTGCTCCACAACCCTATAAAAGAGACCAAATTCCAAGTGGTCATATGGCTTCTTCGCGACAAATTACAGGAAACTTGTATGACAAGTATGGACCCGAACCTTCAGCATTAGATAGTCCGGAAAATAAACAAAAAAATAGTACATGAAAATGCCTTACATCTTGTCATCTTTGTTTTCCAGAATGCCGACCAACAAATATTTGAGTGTCTCATAGCATTCAATCATTGCAGAGCACATAAAAGCATCACTTTTAATCTTCCAGAACAGGTCAGCATCTTCTTTTCCCCTGAAATCTTTTGCCATGTCCAGTGCTATTGGAATCTAATAAGAATCAGGTGAAAAACATGAGCCAAAAAATGAATATTGCAATGATCTAGAATAAACAACAGGAATCAAGTATCACATTACTAGCGAGCAGGAAATGAGGTCACTGAATAA
>AWOL01S0010180.1:71055-85954 GCA_000715115.1 Nicotiana otophora | reverse complement strand
ACCCCCTAAATCTCGCCCCACCCCTGTTCCCCCCGAGGACATGACCTCACTCGACCATCCCAGACCACAGCCACTATACGTACCACTCTAAATGAGTTGAAGCATAGGCTTTCGAGAAAGTCAGAGAAAAAGAAGTCATAGACTTCATTTGGGATCACATCATATGTTGATTCGGGATGCCCTCCGAGATTGTATGTGAAAATAGAAAACAATTCATCGGCAACAAAGTAACTAAATTTCTCGAGGATCACAAGATCAAAAGGATCCTATCAACACCTTATCATCCTATCGGGAACAGGCAAGCCGAATCGACCAATAAAACCATCATCCAAAATCATAAGAAGAGATTGACCGACGCCAAAGGAAAATGGAGAGAAATACTACCCGAGGTCCTATGGGCATACCGCACAACATCGAAATCCAATACCGGAGCAACACCGTTCTTGTTAGTTTATTGTGCCGAAGCTCTGATCCCAGTCAAGGTCGCAGAACCTAGCATTAGGTTTCGATATGCAACAGAGTAGTCGAATAATGAGACCATGAATACGAGCCTAGAATTGTTGGACGAAAGACGCGAAGCCGCTCTCGTCCGATTGTCCGCCAAAAAATATCGGATCGAAAGGTACTACAATCGAAGAACCAATCTTCGACATTTTAACATCGGGGACTTGGTGCAAAGAAAAGTCACCCTCAACACCCGAAATTTGAATGAAGGAAAACTGGGTCCGAACTGGGAAGGACCGTATCAGGTTCTCGAAATCATCGGAAATGTATCTTACAAGATCGGCATGATAAACGACAAATAACTACCGAGCAATTGGAACGTATCGCACCTAAAACGATACTATTGCTAAGGTACAGAACCTACCATCTTCATTTATATTTCAAAACTAACCCTTGCAGGTGTTCGACCAGAAACAACGATGGATTCTTCAACACGAAGCCTTTAGGTCTGAAAGCACACGTTGTACTCTTTTTTCCTTAGACCGGTTTTGTCCCAAATGCATTTTTCGGCGAGGTTTTTAATAAGGCAACCATTGATCGTGCTAATGTAGAACAATTCAACAGTATTCGAGGCCTCTTTACAATCAACCTCGAATACTGGGGGCATTGCCCTCGAATATCAAGTTTGATGTGAGGAAGTTACTTCATGGCAGCAGGGTCTCGATAGAAAAAATTTGTAAGGGCTAAACAGTCAAACAAACCATGCCCGCGTAGTTTGCTCGAGCCCTGGCACAGAGCATATACGCATGTATAATGATTTATAAAGAGAAGTATTCTTCTTTACCTATATCTCGTACCTTAGAAAAGTTTTTCTACTTTATAATTTCATATTCTCGATCTATTATGTAAACAGGCTTAAGGGCCAACCATGACCGGAGTTCGGATGATTACCCACACAATCAGGGACTGCCGTCCGAAAAATAAACGATATAGAATTATATAAACTCCGAGATCATAAGACCTTTTAGGCAACCCTCGATTTTTATAGTCTACGGACACCCCACTCAGGGACTGACACTTCGGGCAAGATCGAAGTAAAACGGAAAAATAAGCCCAAGAGGCAAATCTCGAACTAAAAAGACTACGACCGAATTAACACGGGTCGAAGACGTCCGAATTCCATAACAAAACAGGCCTTTGAATTCTTTTATAAACCGGTTAAAAAGGCTACCCCGGAAAAATCATAAAAGGCTTCGATAATATCAAGCCTCAAAAACTCTAATGAGTACAAAATTGTTCGAACTCTCGAACAATTCCTTATTTCATGCCAAAGCATTACAAGTTTCACAAATACAAATGATAAGAAATTTTTTCAAGCTGAAAAAGGGGACAAAGCCATAAACAATCTTTTTACAAAAGCCTAAGGGTTGTTTTTTGTGTTGAGTTCGAGAGACCATCCTCGCTCAAATAAAAAACCTAAGGATTACCTTAATTCGAGTTCGAGCAAGCACTCACTCGATCATAAAGTCTAAGAGCTATACTAATTCAGTTCCAATCAAATTGTCTAAACCTCAGATCTTAGAATACAACTTCATAATTTTATAAGGCATAAAGGAAGAAAACTTTTATATATATGTCAGAAATCATTTACAAAGGCAACATGGCCCGATCAAGTTTCTCTACAAAAGACCGAAAAGGTCTTAAAAGAAACACAAAAAATACTAATCCTAAAGGACTTAGTCCTCTCCGGGAGCAACATCTTCGTCCTCGTGGCCTCCTTCGCTTTCAGATCCGCTCATACTCCTGGTATCATCATCATCAGGAAAATCCAACACTCTGGTTTCGGCTTCAAGCTCTTTAGCATTCTCGATCTCGGCTGTAATATTGAAGCCACGAGCATGGATCTTCTCGAGAGTCTCCCTTTGAAACTGGCATGTAGCATGCTCGGCAACCCAGTTTGCTCGATCCTAAGCAGCCTCAGCAACCTCCTTTGCTCGAACCTGAGCAGCTTCAATATCGGACAGGTAGACGTCCACCATTGCATCAACATTAGTCGTGGCTATTTCGACCTTCGATTTGGCCGCTGCAAGTTTTGTGGCCAGTCTCTCTCGATCAGAAGTTGCTGAGCCCAACCGAGACTGGAACTTCTTGATTTTCTTGGCTTGAACCAAGGCCTTCTCTTTCAAGCTTCGGAGTTGGGTCTCAGCCGAGGCCAGTTGAGCTCGGGCAACCTCCTTTTCTGAGGCAAGGTGGTCCATATTCTTCTTCCACTCCTCGACCTCTGCTTTCACTGCGTCCACTTCAACACGAAGCTTCCTGATTACATTGAATTTTTGCTGGACTTGTGGGACCGAATTATTAGCCATCACGCCCGAGTCAGTGTCATTAACTTCAAAGATTGTTTTTACCTGCTCGGCCAAATCAGCTTGTTCTTTCCGAGATGCTTCTAGCTCAGCCCGAAGTCCTTTAGCTTCTCCTTCTCTCTTCTCACTGAGAAGCTTGAAGGCATATCTCTCCTTAGTAAACCCTCGAATTTTGGCTTCGTACCAGCTCAGCTTCCTTCGGGATCGAAAAAATGCCTCATGATGAAGCACAGAGGCCTACAAAAATAGAAAGAAGGAATTATACAAGGAAAGAAAAATACAAGTATGAAAAATTATAAAGAAAATATGAACTTACCTGATTCAGGGCCTGTTGAGCTTCGTTGAAAAGACAAGACGCTCTCACCTCGCCCGAGCTCTTCTTCGGAGCCTCCAAGTCACTCAGACTGGTGACATCTTCTACCCCAATAAAATAACCACGGAAAGGATCTTCCTCTCCATGGGCTCCCTCCCTGTGACAAGTCTCCACGGCCTGAGAATCATGTATCATCGACTGGGAGAATGAAGGAAACGAGGGGGCATCGCCGATCTCTATTGCCCCAAGTAGGGTTTTTGGGGCGCTGCCTCCGTCTTGACAAGCCTAAAGCCCGGTTTCTGCATCGGCATACACCGCCTCTTCAACAGTCACTTCGCCCCGAGGTAAATCATCTTCGGTTCCCCTCGGCTCGGGAACTTGGATCGGAGTCTCCTCCTCGACCTCATCGAGCTTAGACGGAGCAGTATCAACTCCTACCAGTTCCGAAGTTTTCTGAATATCGGTGCTAGCTCGTGCATGGGCCACCAGCCCAGAATCACCTTCTTCTTCTTCTTCTTCTTCTTCTTCTTCATCCCTTAGTCTTTGGACTGATTCCATAGTCAGTGGGATTGTGTTCCCCTTGGGTTTATGGGGCGCTCTCTTCTTGGGTTTTTGACCCTCGGAGTTCGAGGCCTTTTTCTCTTAATCACCTTTGCCGGTTTCGAGATAGACGGTAAATCTTCTTCATCACCGGACGGGGGTCTCATAGCCGCATCCTTTCTCAGACCTATAAAAGAAAAAAGTAAGTAAACTCATACTTGAAAAAATGCTTGAACGATAGGCAAATCGGTAAGCCAAGAAGGAAGCTTACCATGAGTACGAACCTCTCACCGGCCCTTTGACAAATCGTGCCACGCGCACTCAACATATGTTGACGTCTAAACTAGGCTCCTGACCAGTTCTCGAGGTGGGAAACCACACCCGACATCCAAGCAATGGTTGCATCGAGAAAAACACTGATAAGAAAGGTGGAAGAAGTAAAAACTACAAACGAAAATTAATGACGGGATCATACTTACGTTTTATATTCTATTTCTTAGGAAATGGAATGCGCTCAATTGGGATTAGGTCCGAGGTCTTCACCGAACAAACCAACCCATCTAGCCCTGATCTATGTCTTCATCTATACTCGAGGTGAATGCCTTGGTGGCCCGACATTGAAGCTTTATCAGCACACCTCGGTAGAGTCGAGGGCTATATAATCTTATGAGGTGGTCGAGGGTGAAGGGAAGCCCGTCGATTTTGCTCATGAAGAAATGTAGCAGTATCACGATCCTCCAGAAAGAAGGGCGAATTTGGCCGAGGGTCACATGGTATTTCTTACAGAAATTGACGATGTCCGGATCGAGGGGACCCAACGTGAAAGGATAAGTATAAATACTGAGGGACCCTTCCACGTGGGTAGTGATCGCTTTCTCTGATGCCGGTATCACAACCTCTTTGTTTTCCTAATTGCAATCTTTCTTCACCAGATCAAGAAGGCTTGAGGATATTGAGCATATGTATCTCGATACCGGCTCGCATCGACCAACAACCGATGAGGGTTTCTCGACCTTAAAGTCGGAATCAATAACACACATCCCAGGAATAAGTTTTTCATGGCGTGGCTCCACTATTGGTTTCTCGCCGGCCGACCGAGATGAGGAAGTAGCCTCTTTCTGCGGAACGATTTTAGATGTTTTGGCCATTTATTTTTTGTGAACAAAGAAGAATGGATATTGAAGTATTTGGTGTTTTAGGAAGAACAAGCAAAGAAATTTGAAAACCTAGAAATAGGAGCTTTGGAGAAGGCAAAGAACTATGAAGATTGGAATGAAAAATATTTAAAAGTAAAAGTTTGAAATGATGAAGAAGGGGGATATTTATTGGTTTCACAATGACGGTTCAAAACTGGTAGTGGCCGACCATCGACTTATGCGCATTTAATGCCTTAGTAACTGAAACGACGAGACGTTTAGCGCATACGTCACAATCGGGCTCGTCGCTGATGTCATTGCCCATATAGTTGGAGTTCGAAAATTCATATCGTTTCTCGCTATCTTCTTTCCAAGAAACGAGGAGACTATCTGTATAAGGTTTAAAAAGGGTTTGCCCTTCGATATTGGGACATGATGGACCAAGGTTCGTCATTATAATATCGAGCCATGATGCGGAGTTTGGTTGTCGAGCTCGAGCCCCAAAAACCAATCTAGATCGAGAACGGTTAAGATCGAGCTCGAGACATCGAGGTCGAACAAATAGAGATCGGACAAGATCGAGCTCGAGACATCGAGGTCGAACAAATAGAGATCGGCCAAGATCGATCTCAAGCCCCAGAAAATAATCAGGATGGAGATCGACCAAGGTCAAGATTGAGCCAAGAAACAAAAAAGCCGTTATAGGCGCAATTAGGGGAGAATCTCGACAGAAACCACGGCTTGAATCAAGGAAAAACTAATTAATTAATCTATCATGGGATCCCCACTATGCATTTTTAATTATATCCAAAATGGGATTCCCCCACTATATTAAGAGTTGTTATCATTTGTAGAGGAGACAGATTCATTTTGAGGTATACAGAAAAGAGAGCAAATACTATCCTTTTTTGACTTTTGATATTTAGTCATATTGTTTCTTCTACCAATCATTCTTCACTCAATTTGAAGATGATAAGACTTGAAGGCTTAGACTAACTAGTTCATTCGGTTTGTATTCATTTCTTTTATAACTAATTTCGATATTCATTTACATATCTTTTTCAATTTGTATCAATTTATATCACGTATCCTTAGAACTACGTATAAATTCAACTCTATCCGTTTTTCGGGTAAACAAAGTATAACTTATATACACGGATGATATAAAAGAATTTTGCATTATCATGTTATTTAGAAAATAGCTATATATAACCATCTATAAATAATAACTGAATATTAAACCTAGATAATAAATTAGGTAATTATTAACATGAATAAGTTAAATACAATACTACTTTAACATAAAAAAAATCATATTATCAGTGTATATAAATTAAACCATTTATGATATTGTCTCGAAGGTCCAAACCGGCCTTACTGAAAAATTAACTGTGCTGAACATTTTCTCAAAAGAAACAACTATACCAATAAGTCGTGGAACCTTTTCTTTCATTTGATCTAATTTTCCTCTAGGTGTCGATCTCAATGATATTATTTTTGACACAGAGAAATTTTCGGATCATGTATCCAATAAGGCAATTTTGATTGATCCACTACTTTAATTTCTTGATAAATTCAAACCTTTCTAGATCATACTTCATAGGGTATAACTTTTGTGGTCCAAATATTTTATTCGAGACAAATAAGTGTGCCAACTTTGCAGTAATGTTTTAGCACTTTCCAAATCTATGGCCATAGAAGAAAGTACACTAGTAACCATCAAGGGTAAGGGTTACCCCTTCATCTTTAATCATAAGTTTTAGGTTAGAACTTTGGTTATAGAATTATTCTTATTAGGTAGCGTATTATTTTTCAATGTGTGACTTTTCGACGCGAATTTAAATTTAATTAAAACATAATATGAATACCGAACACCAGACGAAAAATAAAAACCTAAAGAGTAGTAGTAATATTCTTGGAGAGATTCAAGCCACATTATGTCTCTATTCTTTGTTTGGGTGCGTGCACCCCATGCAAAGTCTGCATGGGAAGTTGATAATAAGAGAAAAAAGTTATATATAATGTATAAGGATGATATTATTGATAGTCCAAGTAATAAAATAATGAAACAAAGGGAATAATTCATAATCCAGCATCTCATGTAAGGATCCAAGATCAGCATTCACAAAAAGCAAAAGCAATTTCTTTACATCAAAGTGAGAGTGGAATCTTAGGCTTTTTGTTTTTGCTTTTTTCAATGTTTTTTATAGTACACATCCCTAGAGCTCATCTTTTCTTCGAAATCTCCTTTTCAAAGAAGATCAATAATATAAAATAAATCTCTCTCTAAAACGACTAAATACATGAAAAGAAAAGAAAAGGACAAGTTGACGTAGATCATGGAGTAAAATGCCAGCAAAAGCAGATCAATTTTTCAGAACTCATTTATAATTTATTTACCTGCAAAAAGTAAAACAAGAGAACATAATTAATTACTACAACATTATATGAGCAACAAATTCTTAAATGGTAGAAATAAAAGATAAAAATATTGTTAGAAATAAGAGTAATTAAGAAATTGCTTTTACCATTTCTTGCAAATATTCTTCTCATGAAAGTCAAGAAAATGATGAGAAGGGCAACCCCAGCTAATAATCCAATGATCAGTGCAAATGTCTTCTCACTCTCACTATGAGAATCTGCATGAGTTTAATTAGAGATATTAAATACATACTCTATATTATGAATTAAAATAGAATGCGCAATTCTAACTAATTCCCTAAAAGAATGAGGTATATCACTTTTAGCCCGTGCCAGAAATTATTTACATATGGTAGTCGAAAAAGTGTATAAAATTTATATAATTTTTGCATATAAGATACAAAATGTATATATATACACAAAAAATATATAAATTTTATATATTTTTTCGGCTATTATTTTTACGGCAGCTATACAGTATCATTTTTAAGAATGGTCCAAATAAGTTAAAGCGTAATATATCTAAAACAAACTATTGAAAAAGATGATCTTATTTATTCATTCTAGAGGCTCTTATTTAATTTTTTCCAAAAATGAAAGATCATATTCTTTGTAGAAAAAGAACCTTAAACTATATATGAGAATAAATGTGAATATCCCTACTCCTCTTTAATTATTTCTTATAACTTCTTTTAGATATAATTCACACATAGATACCAAAATGTGGAAAGATTAAAATAAAAAATAAAATAAAATTAGGTAATGAAATCTATATTACGCTTAATAATAAAACAAAAGAACGGTTGAAATAACTCATGTTGCTATTTTGATCTCGATCATCTTGTTAGTAAAATTGGTGAATCAAACGAATGTAATTTAAGCCTTTATTGAAACCTATATAACAATTCCAATGTTATATAATATAACATAAAAATTAGCTCCGAAAAAACTTGACTTTTATAGAGAAATATTGTTATATAGGGATGTTATTATACATAGGTCTGACTGTATATATATATGAACACCGTAAGCAAGTAAGTTTTAACTCTCAAAAATATAATTTAACTTTAAAAAAATTAAAATCCCACTTACCATGATGATTAGGTTTAGCATAAATATGAGCTCCACTAGTTGTAAACCTAGCATAACATTTTCCCAAAAACATATCACCGTACACTCCACCGCCACACTCTTTTTTCAGCCGTCCGATCGATTCCGATAAGCAATCTTGACATTGGGCCATACTTAAATCTCCTATACATTGGGCCATACCTTGTACATCTTCCGACCCACCAACTCTATAAAGCCCATTACCACCCATTAAACCGCCCAAAACTGAATCCCTTCGGCCCATTTGATCCAAATCAAACCCATTTGACGGCCCACATTTTTTCATAACTACACTTTTATCCTCTGAGCCCAAAAATGAACTATTATCATATTTTATAAAACACCCTTGTAATTGTAGAGCTCCACCACAAGTCTGTGGACATAACTCGGTGAGTTGACTCACCGATCGCGCTATACACGTGGCGCAATCCGGCATGGACAAATCACCTCTACATTGATATAGACCGTTGATCATATCTTGTTGCGTGGACCCCACAATGCTATATTTGTTGTAAGATGAATAAGTTGCTGAGTTAACTAGGGAAGTGAGTAGTGAGTTGAGATTCGACTCGTAAGGCGAGTTTGGTAAGTATTTTATTTGTGAGCAACCACCATAAATAAAACCATCAACTGAAGAATCTGAGAAAATTAGAGGAAAGAAGAAAGAAAAGAAAATGTACATGAAAATGAGAAGAAAATGGAGAATTTTAGCCATTTTCTTGAGAAAATTTTAGAGCTATTAGCTAAGAGTGTGAGAGTGTTTGAGATATGGTTGCTTCAATGAGTATTTAAGGAAAAAGGTTGTCATAATTTCTTTTTCTATTATGTTTTTTATTTATGAACAAATGGCATGCAAAAAGTATAGGGAGTGTAATTGGAAACAACGTAAAGCTATGGGCCAGCCTAATCCATTCTTTGTAAATTGGAAAAGTTGCAAATTTGCTTTTTATACTATCCAAAATTGATCTAATTTTTCATCATCTTTAGGTTCAATTATATCGTTATTAGCAAATTGTCTCGTATTTACTCGGGTTGTTTACCCTTCAGTGTAATAGGTCCACATATCCAAATCTTCGAAAAAAAAGTGCAAGTTATCCTTCAATCTTTAATTATGATTTAAATTTACCATCGAGTTGGAACTCCCTTAAGATCAAGGGTCAAAATGAGACTATTTTTTGGCTTATGCGTGGTTAATATAGGCCAAAAGTTTGACAGAGGGCAACACTGCTTAATTTTGAATAATATAAGGAAAAATTTGACTTTTTTTCTCTTTTAATAGGGAAGCTTTTTAAATATTAGTAGAACAAATGTAAAGAAAAAAAAGCTACTTTGCATGATCAAGTAAAAGTAAAAAGTTGTGCTTTTTAGTGCTTACCACTATAAAATGAGCTTAAGAATATTATTTACTGATTCAACTTGCTGCTTTACTTTTCTCTTTGTTGGGGTGGGGGGACCGAGGGGGTGCCCAATAGTATGGTGGGTTATAAAGATATCACTTTATATAAACTCCAAAGGGTCAAATATATCCCTCTATTTTCGAAAATGGTTTAAAAATACCTCTCGTTATACTATTGGGTTATCTATACCCCTGCAGTCATACTTTGAGTTCAAATATACCTCTCATTCAAATGAAGGACATGTGTCATCGTCCTGTTGGTCAATTCTAAATATCTCATAATTAATTTAAAAGACTCATTACCCATACACGAAAAATAATTTTTTTTATAAAAACTGAAAAAAACTAAAAAACATTTTTTACTAAAAACTGAAAAAATCGAAAATATTTTTTTTTCTAGTTTTTACAAAAAACTGCTTTAAAAAAACTGAAAAATATTTTCTAAAATAATATTTTTGTAAAAACTGAAAAAAAAAGAAGCTGAAAACCAATTTTCTAAAGCAATTAAAAACTGGAAAAAACTGAAATATTTTTTTACTAAAAACAGAAAAAAAAAGAAAATATTTATTTTTTTAGTTTTTACAAAAATATTGCTTTAGAAAATTACTTTTTAGTTTTTTTTCCCAGTTATATATTGTATTAGAAAATATTTTCAGCTTTTTTAAAGCAGTTGTTTTTTGTAAAAACTGGAAAAAAAATATTATCGTTTTTTTCAGTTTTTAGTAAAAAGAATTCAGTTATTTCCAGTTTTTACAAAAAAAATTGCTTTAGAAAATTGATTTTCAGTTTTTACAAACATATTGTTATAGAAAATATTTTTCAATTATTTCTAAAGCAGTTTTTTTGTAAAAACTGGAATAAAAATATTTTCATTTTTTTTTTCAGTTTTTAGTAAAAATAATTTCAGTTTTTACAAAAAAAATTGCTTTAAAAAATTATTTTTCGTGTATGGGTAATGAGTCTTTTAAATTAATTAGGAGATATTTATAATTGACCAACAGGACGATGACACGTGTCCCTCCATTTAAATGTGGGGTATATTTGAACCCAAAGTATGACCGCAAGGTTATAAATAACCAAATAGTATAACGATGGATATTTTTAGACCATTCTCGAAAGTAGATGGGTATATTTGACCCTTTGCCGTTATATAAATGATTACTGCAAAAATTCATGTAATATAATATACAATCGTCCTAATATTCCTACACAATATTTGATCAAAATGAGAGGAGGTGATGAACTTACATAACACTGATATTTTACGTGGATAACTTGCATATAAAATTCTATCACTTATTCATGAAAAATTGATAATAATTTAATATAAGTACTTAGTGCGGATACGTATTTACCAAATAAAACTTCACTTGTTAATAAGAAATGGTCCGAATGGATTTATATTCTTTTCTATAATGACCAATTAGTTTAAATATATAAGTAATAATGTCGCGCGATTATCATTCCAAATTATTTTTGAGACAAAAGCTACATATGGTGATCAATTCTGATTTTTGAGATTCAAATTCCTGTGATGATGCAGTAACAATCTGTACGTGTAATGTACATCACATAAACTTTTGCCAGAGCCAAAAATTGTACTTAAAGGTTAAGATGAGAAAGTGCCTTGGCCATTTTACTTTATAGTGAAAGTACTTGTAACATTAGGTAATTTGTTCATTTTGGTACATGACAATGAAATTATTTTGGTTTAAAAAAAAGTCGGGTGAGTCAAGGTTGTGCTATATTAATATAATAACAACTCAATTACTTCCTCCATTTTAAATTATGAATATCTATTTCCTTTCTATCAGTTTCAAAAAAATAACTCTTTTCTAAATTTTGAAATAATTTGAGTTAAACTTTGCTCTTACAGCTACACAAATATTATGACATATTTAAAATCACAAGTTTCAAAACTCTTATAAGTTATAGTCATACAAATATTATGACCACATGTTCCAAATGTTGTCCGGTCTTTCTTAAAAAGTAATATTATGAATTTACAAAGCTATCCAAGAAAGATTAGACGTGTAAAATTAAAAAGAAATCAAAATTTAATAGTAGAAAGTTTGGATTCAGCTTTGACTATTTGATGTGTTAATCCACTATGGGTGGAAAAAGCAAAAAGGTGTAAAAAGAAAAACGAAACAATACTACTTTAGCAAAAGAAAGAAAGGACTCGAGCACTTGGTTAAGAGGTTATTTTTCCTTATTAATTAAAAAAGACATAGTAATATTACTCTACACACACACGGTGTTTTGAAAAGAGAACTAAATTCTCAATTTATAATAATTTTTCATTTATTACTCTACACACACACGGTGTTTTGAAAAGAGAACTAAATTCTCAATTTATAATAATTTTTCATTTATTACTCTACACACACACGGTGTTTTGAAAAGAGAACTAAATTCTCAATTTATAATAATTTTTCATTTATTACTCTACACACACACGGTGTTTTGAAAAGAGAACTAAATTCTCAATTTATAATAATTTTTCAATTGAGATTATTGAACAAGTCTTTTTATGTTTGTAGCACGATTTTGCATGCTACGTCTTAAATAAGGGTCCTAAAAACGGTTATTTTCGCACTTGCTCAGGACAATACCTTGGCAGTTGGATCGTCGTTATATGCCATTTCAACCCTTTATTTCCACTTGGTGTTTTTATACTTCATGTTTGGGGTGAAGTGAAGTACACAAATAGCCCTTAGAGTCCGTTTGGTCAAGCTGCCAAAAACTACTTATTTTGAAAAGTACTTTTTTTCCGAAGTGCTTTATTCAAAAGTATTTTAAAAAAAAATAATAATTTGTGTTTGACCAATTCATATAAGAAGTACTTTTTGTAACATTTGGTAAACAAATTGTATTTGACCAATCTTTCTAAAAAGTACTTTTGAGTGTCAACTTACCAAAAAGGATAGTATTAAGGTCTTATAATTATTTTAAAGAGAAAATGAACTTAAATATTTATCGTAAAAGACTTTTATTATTTATTATTTTATTTTATTAAAATATAAAATATAACGTAAACATAAATATTAAAGATTTAAATCAATATAACATATCTAATTATACTAACGCATATAATATTATCTAGTATAATTACTTATTGTTTACATGATGATTTGAATAATCAAAATACATCAGTATAAATTAGAAGTCTATTCCACAAATTACTATGTATTAATAATCAACCATGAAATAATAAGCACATGATAACAGTTCTCAGTAATTTCATCTTTAATTCTATCACACAACGCCTCTATATTAGTAGAAGACTTGCCTTGCATTTCTAAAGGAATACCAAAAGGCACATCCCCTTTCTCAATATCTACAGTAACGTCTTCATTAGCATAATAGTTGAATTCCTTATCGGTAGAAGAATTTCGTCGGATAAAATTTTGTATAACTATGGTAGCTGTAACAAGATAATTTCGAGTGTCAAACTTGAAACATGACATTGAGCGTAAAATAGAAATAATTTTAAATATATAAACAATTATTATTTTTGTAAAAAAAATAATAGTTAAGTATGTTTAAATTTAAATTTTAAAAGAGTAACTAATTATTAACAACACATAATGCATAATTTATTTATTTTAAAATTTAAATTAAAAAAAATTAATTAACCTATCCTAACTAACTTTGTCTTGAATTGCCAAGTGGCTTATTGCGAGGCTGTCATTTGTCTTGGTGTGGAGGCTTTTTCTTCTTCTTCTTTTAATAATATATAGATTATGCGATACAATTATAAATTTATTACCTATTTATAGGTAATTTTTACAAATTAGATTTGATAACAGTTTTAAAGATCGGGGAATTAATAGCCTATAAGAGAAGAAATTATAAATGATTATTTGTAAGAAGAGAATTGATAATCCAAAGAAGGATGTAAATAATTTTCTTTAGTGTGAGAAAAGATGAAGATAATTTGAAAAGTTACAAGATATTACACAAAGAAAAAATAAAAAATAAAAAAAGTCAATAAAAAATTTAAAAAGTTACAATATGATTCATGTATATGATATCTTTAAATTTAAAAGAATAGCAAAAACTAGAAACAAAAAAAAACTTAAATCAATAAGGAATAATTTGGAAAATATAAATTTATAGTGAGGATAGTTTTGTCTTGAATAAATTAATTTTCTGTTTCTGCTGCTGGCCAAAAGTACTTCTCCGTCTTGGCCAAACAACTTGAATTTTAAAAAAAATACTTTTTTGATGAAAAAAAGTACTTTTGGCCTCCTAAAAGCTTTGTCAAACATGCTCTTAAAGTGGATGATTTTGAGTTTTTGTATCCGTTTGCCCTATAAGCAGAATTTCAAGTTTAACAACGGTTATATCTGTCTTGCCTTATGGGAAACATTTTTTACTGTTAACCTTGAAGTTTTGTCCATAGAAAGCAGGGTCAAAAATTTAAAACTACCACAAAAAGTGCCATTTTTGCAATTTTTTGTCATGCATGTGCACTTGATTAGCAGGTCAATCCAGGGTTTAGAAACAAACATGTGAGATGGGCAAAATTCCAGACCTTCTTTCATAATTGGCCCAAGTTTCTCTTGCCCAAATTGCTATAGAATGATACGGGTGAAATTCAAAAATAGCCAGTTCTACAAGTGGTAATTAAAAAACAGTCATAATTTTAAAAGTAATCGAAATTTGAGAAAGGGGATGTGCCTTTTGGTTAATCTGAACGAAAACACTTTTCAAAATCCGGAAAATATTCCAGCATAATATACTGAAGTTCGAATTTTTTACATGTGAACTTCCAACATAATATACTGGAGTTCCAGCATAATATACTAGTCCAACATAATATGCTGGAAGCTCATACACAGGTGCTCCAATCTCCAGTATATTATACTGGAACTTTCCGCGTGCTGGAGTTTCAGCATAATATGCTAAAAGTTCATACACATGTGCATCAATCTCCAGTATATTATGTTGGAACTTTCTGTGTTGCAGCAAAATAATGACTCTTTTTTAATAACTTTGCAAATGCTGGCTATTTTTAAATTACCAGTTCGAAAACTGGCTACAACAACAACAACAACAACCCAGTAGAATTCCATTAATGGGGTCTGGGGAGGGTAGTATGTACGCAGACCTTACCCCTACCCCGAAGGAGTAGAGAGGCTGTTTCCGAAAGACCCTCGGCTCAAAAAAA
>AWOL01S0010180.1:58963-69439 GCA_000715115.1 Nicotiana otophora | reverse complement strand
AGCTGCTCACACCTCCGTACCGGAGCATCTGGGCTTCTCCTCTGAACATGTCCGAACCATCTAAGCCTCGCTTCCCGCATCTTGTCATCAATGGGAGCCACATGCACCTTCTCCCGAATATCATCATTCCTAATCTTATCTATCCTAGTGTGCCCGCACATCCACCGCAACATCCTCATTTAGTCCGTACTATTTTCACGAATGATACAGGAAAAACTATTTGATAACTAATATTGTACTCCTATTTTTTTTCGCAATAATACCGCAAATGGCATTTTTTCATTCACGTAAAAGCGAAAATCTTACGAATTTAATTACCAATTAGGAGTAGTAACTACTAATTAATTTTGTTTCTTTCAGGAACCAAGTCTAAGCATCTAAATTGAATTTAAAAAAAAAAAACATTACTAACGTTATACATACCGAGTCAATCTCTGATCTCAAACTGAGTCAATCTCTTTAAAGTTAACAAAAATAAATTAAACTGTAATCGATTTGCTATAAAAGCCTACTGATTTCCCTAAAAACGAAAAAGAGCTATTCCTCTTCGTTCAGTGTTCTAAACCAAGAAGTTGCATATTGTTGACTGCAAACATAAATATAAAAGAAAAAAGCAAAACAAAATAAAAAAAGGAACCTACGATTATTATACCTAACTGGAATGCAGGTTCCAAAATAAAATCTAATAGTTCAATTGTACAGAATTTTCCTCTTATCTTCAAATATCTCATAAATCTAAATAAAATTTAAGCTTCAAAGCTTGACTAACCCGTCCAATGTGGACCAGGATTTAGATGTTGTGGGATACTTAGTTCAAAATATGTGAGTTTTGAAATATATATTTAACTTGATTCATACCTATTTTTGTATGTATCTATATATAATTCAACTTCTGACTATATCGAAGTATCGAACTCATGAACAAGGTGTATGTAGCATTAAGAAGACGGGTTCAACTGAACTAAAATTTTCATTGCAAAGCATAATATTATGTGTAAATATTTACTAATATTACAACAAATAATAAATATGAACACATAACTATAAAAATATAATGAGTTTGGTGCTAAAAATTTTAAAAGTTGAATCCATAAAATTTAAATTTTAAATTCGCCTCTGCAGTCAACAACAACAACAACAACATACCCAGTGTTATCCCACACTGTGGGGTCTTGGGAGGGTAGTATGTACGCAGACTAGGGGTGTACAAACCGAACTAAAAAACCGTACCAAACCGAAAAGTCAAATCAAACCGATTAAAAAACTCGACTTGGTTTGGTTTGATTTGGTTTGGTATTGAGTAAAAAAACCCGAACCAACCCGACATATAAATATATAATTTTATATATGCTTTTAAGATTTTATATAGAATTTTCTTTAAAAATTGTCTAGAAATATTTGGGGATTCTCTTGTGGGATATAAATTTTAATAGAATATGAAGTGCTCCATATTTATTAACCTTAAATAATGGGTTGTATGATCACTTTCTTATCAAGTGTTACTAACATGCGTCTATCTCTTTGTTCTTCCATATTCATATCATATGTTAAAATCTATTACATTCTTATATTTTTTCGAATGTGAAGTGATTATTAATATTTATGTATCATATTAATAGTTATTTTTTAGCTATAATTTTTATATATACTTTAAAGATTTTATATAAATTTTTCTTTAAAAGATGTCTAAAAATATTTGGGATTCTCTTGCGGGATATAAATTTTAAAAGAATATGAAGTGCTCCATATTTATTAACCTTAAATAATGGGTTGCATGATCACTTTCTTATCAAGTGTTACTGTAATGCGTCTATCTCTTTGTTCTTCCATATTCATATCATATGTTAAGATCTATTACATTCTTATATCTTTTTTGAATGTGAAGTAATTATTAATATTTATGTATCATATTGATTTTTATGTTTAATTACTAAATTCGGTTAACCTGAAAGTGTACATCAATGAAAAATTATTGTCAGACGACTAAAAAAATAACTATTATGTGTTACTAATACAATTCTACCATAAGAATATTTTAATCGATAATATGTTTGTCAATTTTATATATTTTCACTAAATATATATTTACTTATAAAATATTTAACTAAGTAAGATTGAAATAATATTTAAGTAACAAAAAACCCGACAAAACCGAACCAATCCAAACCGATATAGTTGGTTTGGTTTGGTTTTGATAAAAACCGAACCAACCCGATCCATATACACCCCTAACGCAGACCTTACCCCTACCTTGTAAGGATAGAGATGTTTTCAATAGACCCTCGACATTCATGAACCCATTATAGAATCCACTACTAAACACATAGAAGAAATGGGAAGTATAGAAAATGAGAGAGTTGCAAATTTAAAAAGAGTGACTTCAAGATCTGGATACATACATCATCCTTTGAAGTATGTCATAGTTTACATACGAACCTAAATCGACATATGTACTAAGATACATTAATCTTTTAAAAAACATTTGCCGATTCAGGTGCGTATGCAAGCTTCGACATAAAAAGGCTCTCAAAGTTAGAGTAACTTAGTAAAAGTGAACAAAATTAGTACGACTGATAGCAGGCTTCAAAAAGTTATATTTATCGATATTAAGATATATTGAGTAATGATAAAGAAAATCCTAACCGTTGATATTATACCCTAATATAGTAAGTTGGAGGTTGTGTTTACACTTCTTAGAAAACCCTAGTTTTGCTAAATTACATTATAGCCCTTCCATGTATTTATTCTGACATTACTAACCTAGATGTATTGGGCAATAATTCCATAATATTGGTGCACGAATTTCAATCTGATTTTTTCATAATTAGGAGAGGCCATAATTGCTACCAAATATGAAAAAATGACTTTTAATAAACACACAAGTTATTAATGGGAGTATATTACAAGAATAGTACAAATACTACTGCTAAAGGAATGACACATCATGTAGTAATAACAAAGAACTAGGAATAAGAAAATATAAGGATATTACTAACACTATCGGTAAGACTAGGTGAAATCCTCGACTACCTATTAATTAACCTTCAATCCTAGTTCGCAACCTTTATATCGTATTTTTTATATTCCCTTAAAACCCATTCCTCTGAACTTCTTAAGCCGCCTGCTAGATTGACCATTTTCATTACTTAATTCCTCTTCAAATACTACTACTACCATGTCATATTTGACAGTAGATATCAATAGAGACTGTGTTTATTCAATAGAACTTGGTGGTGGGGAGAAAGTATTTGAGCTCTACAAACCAAAGAATAATTGCTCGAGTGGTGGATCAACATTCGACTGCTGGAAATAGTTCCAGTTTGTTCTGTTTGCTTTATGATGTGAGGCGACTTATTAATAGTTTCAAGGCTCCTTTCATCTACCCGTTTTGGCAAAGTTTTCTTGCTTCCCCCACGTTCATCTGCAATTGGTTTGGGACAAAGATACTTGTCAGCAAACGGAAGATGTGATGAGGCGGATCCAGGAATTTAACTTTATGGGTTCAAGATTTAAAATTTTAGGACAAATCTCAAGTTACTATACAATAATAATCGAACCATGTACGAGTGTTAATATTCAATATATTTAAAAAGTACCGAACCACTAAACATAACATATATTCGGTAAATATCACCATTACAATTGTGCCCAACGACTTGTCATGTTTTGAAAACGATCAATGATCGCATCATTAGGTACACTTTCAAATACTTCATCTTCTATATAACAAACTAAACAGTCATTTATAAACTCATCACCAATTCTGTTCCGCAAGTCATTTTTGATATATTTCATTGAAAGAAATCTCTTTTTACCGTTGCAGTAGTGACAGGCAATATCAAACTCAACTTCACAAGCAAATAAACAAGTCCCCAAGTCTTGTGCAGCTCTGTTTCAACTAGTATTTCTGAAAGATCTCCGAGCCCTTATATATATGTATATATACTCGTCTAAAGTTTGGTCTTCGTACTCATTTGGAACTTTAGTCCATCATGTAATTTTCAACTTGACTTAGACTTAGGGCTCTCCTTAGACCCCACATCACTTATAATATGCCTCATACACTTATTATCATATCTAATTGATATCCATCAAATTAATAGTGCTTGTCTGCACACAAAATAATATAATTAGCGCACATCAACTTTCTTAATAGCGCTTAAGTACTTCGAAATTTTCCGCGGTGCTACATTCTCCCCCACTTAAGGACATTCATCCTCGAATATTTTACAAGTCACTTCTAAGAATAGAGTCACCATCCTTTTACCTTTAACCATTATGCATAGGCACTTATGACTACATGGGTTTTATATTTCCTTTCCAAAATCTCAACTTACTTATGACCCTCAAAATTTGGCTATCTTTACAAATTTTTAAAAATTTCGGCAAAGCTTACCCTATAACTAGGACTATCCAAAAACTTTAACCTGTCCAGAACAAGCCCCCACACGGGCACCAATAACAATATCGCTCAACAACCAACAATACACAATATAATGTACCATCTTGACCTCACTCGGCCGTACATATACCATAAGTGCATCAAATGTATATCTTTAAAACTTTTAACTTGTAACATATATGAATACCATTCAATATCAATAATTTCTACTATACATAGCTCCCATATCACTATTATACATGCCTGCATTTTCTTTTGTCATGTGTACGTCAAGTTGTACCTGAAAAGTATCTTCAAGTAAACTAAAATTTCTCTATGATTGGAACTTTTACAAATTTCATAACGTAGAATGGCACATATCCATGCTGCCTAAATTCTCATCTTCCTCGAAGCTATGGCTCATGCTTGGTGAGTGCAAAATTATATTGCTTCACTAATCATCAAAACTATTTTGGAATGTTCTTTTATTCCTTCCAAAGATTAATAAGATATTTGTCTCAGATTTATCCATCATATGATAATTTCATATCCCCACTTTTGCTCATACCTTTAGAGCTAATGTTAGATCCATAACTTGATAACTATTATTACCAACAAGTTTGCTCTAAAAATAATTCAACTCACTTCGTTTGAGTTCGTGACATTAGTTTGTCACCTACTTGCGGGCATCCGTGTTCTAGTTTTATTTTTTAACTTTTACTAATTTCTTGACACCATTGAGTATCTTGTGATATTTTTCTACCAAAAAATTGGGATTGCATTTATTTTCATGCGCATCATAGACATGCTACCGTAGCCCGTAAATTTTCAACAGTCAAGAGTCATCGTTATCACGATGGTACTTGCACTCTTTTAATATTAGTGCTCTTCTTTGAACCCGTACTTTTTACTCACATACTTTATTTTTGCATAGAAGTCTCTTCTCATTTAAGAATAAGAATTGCATTACCCTTTTCTATTTTATTCCATGCAAAGTGTGCACATATTAAAAGGACTCCGTTATTCCATACAATTCCACGTATAATTCAAAGTACTTCCTTGTTCTCCACAATACTTGAATTTAATTCAAATAGCACATGTCCCCAAGTTGTAGGAATACATTCAAGCTGCGTATTAAATCCTTGACTATCAGACATAACTTTCAACATCCCTGATGCAGAACATCGTAACTATTGCTCGTAATGAGTTTATAATTATCGTACAAGCACTTCATGAAAATTGTACCCTTCTGATCATAAAGGTTACTGATAATAACTCATTCATCTTGTTTTTAGTAACTATAACCTTTCATTTTTTTTCTTATAAACCATCACTTTAAAGGTGACATCTGCTTACTCAGACACTCCCTCACTTAGGAGCAAATAAATTTGAAACTCTTACCTACCACTCAAAAAGTTAACTAAAATTTCGGATAAATTTTCTCGGACCATTTACATGCTCACTTGCTTTTACATCCTTTATTTTGTCATAAGCTTTCTGGCGGGCTCCCCCAGTTATAAATATCTATTTTACCCCTTCAATCTTTCATTGTACATTGTCTTTTATTTCATCATTATACTGATATGATCATTATTCTGACAATATGATATATTGATTATACTCGTAGGAACTTTCTTTGTTTATTTTCGTATCCAAGTATCACGTCGCTACTAGCTGCAACATATATTGCTAAGGGTGATTATTTTCCTCCTTTGCGATATCTCTATAGCTAGCACTTCACTCTTCCATGTTCACTCTACCGTTGAAATCTCTTCTAATATTTCACCCTTCAATCCATGCTCTAATACAATTCTAGCAAATACGACTACCTTGCGCCTCTCATCTCATGCTTAAATATGCTAAACAAGTGTGACTCCCTTAGGCTAAATTCATATATCATTATATAACTTTTCACAATATATACCATCTTCGCAATGCTACATGTAAGAATTACACATCCTATCTTAATGCCACCATCATGTTCTCAAATTGCATATATATATATATATATATATATATATATATATATATACCATCATGGTATTGTTGACCTTGCCCATACACATTCATGTAGGGATTTATGACACATTATCATGTAGTCTTAGAATTCTTTAACTTCTCAATCTCTAAATCCATACCATAACCGTTTTCAATCATTGTTTTGAGCCGTACGTCGTACACCTTATATGTATAACTTTCCAACAAATTTAACTCAGCCCATGAGCCATTTCTATATTTATTCTTCTTGAATCATAAGGATCCGTTCACTCACAAGTTAACTGCTCTTTCAATATCAGGCACATATAGAGTTGAGTTGAGACCAGTCTTGAGAATTCTCAATTTTTTTTTATCATTTCAACAAAATAAAATGAGACATACCTCGACTAGAAAAACTCAAGATTATTATTCCACGTCATTTTCTTTTTCTTGTCTAACAACCTATATTATTTCTTATAACCTCCAAGATTATTCTTTTTGCGCATCTCATGCCTTAATATTTTCACGCTTACCCATTTAAGTCCAGACACTTTATCCTCGCATACATTGGTATGCATAATTAGAGATTGACTTTTATTTGTATCACATTCATCATCTGGAGGAACTCAAGGGTGTCATGCCCATCTTTTACATATGTCATGCTTCGTCTATCCTCAACTCCTACTTACACGTGACACTTCATTTCTTATGTGTCACTTATATTATATTTGACAAAATCATGATGATAACCTATCATGCTCAGAGGAAACCCGATATCTAGTATAATTAAGGTTCATGTCCCTCATCCTGTAACATTCCCTTTTCGAATGATCAAGAAAGTCTTTTTTTTCTTTTGGGAATGTGTCTTTGGTCATTATTGACATTGTCTTAACTATGCCAAACTTCTTATGAGTCATACTATATTTACCACAAACTTGACTGATTCACATTCACTTATCAATTAGATCCATATCACCTCTCTATATCTTGTCATGATAATTTAAGATGCAACATCTTCATTTACAATTCTTTTTGTACCTTTGCTAAACTCATTAATGGTGATTACCATAGTAAACAGTCCCTCCAACAACTTGACCAACAATCTTGAATTGAAATCTAGGGCCTAACATATGTGCCCTTATTCACATCCTTAGTAAAATTCTTTATAAGTCAAGACACCATCCTGACAATACTAGTTGACATCATCACTTTATTTTCTTCGATGATTTCTTAGTACTCGACTGATAATTCTTATTCACCAAAGTCATACGTGTTGACTGTATCAGTCCAATCTATTCTCAACTTATCCTTCCATTTTGAACAAATCTGAAACTTTCTGGCTATTAGCCCAAACATCTCGTATTATAACTTGAACATTGAGTTTCATTCTCGTCACTTCAATTTCATCCTCAACAGGAAATCAATACGATCGAGAATCAGTACTCTCATTTCAGGCACAAACGCACGATATAGAGTATGAAAAAATGAAACTCCCTAGATGTTATTGTAGCCTCCCCGATATAAGTGTGGCCGGCAACACACCGATAACAAAGGACTCTACTTGACACAGCTCCATAGACTTCATAGGACTCGACTTAGAACCTAGTGCTCTGATACCAAGTTTGTCACGACCCAAAATCCACGTGACTAGCACCCCGCACACTACCCGACCCGAGTGAACCAAACCATGTGATACACCTAAATCATATGCATGAAAACCAATTTAACTGCAGAAGCTCCTTGAAAATCATATACATTTTCAAGTTAAATGATAAAATATTTTTCAATTCAAAATCACACATGATGTCTTTCATGATAATAACAATGAGACTAAGTAAAATAAATATACTTTCATATATGTCGTGTACAACCCCGTTATTACAACCTTTCACAACTATCTATGGAGCCTCTATACCAAAGAATAGAACCAACGATTGGAGTAGTTCCAAAAAAATAAAATAAGGAAGAACATGATAGCTACCACGAAATAAAAGTGATGCTTCATAATACCTCGGAAAGAGAGTCATCCTGGCCTGGCCACATGCCACGTATCATACATCATCCTGAAACATGTAAAGTAAGCAGGGCCCTGGAGGGGGGCCCTAAGGGCTGAGTACACCACATCGGTACTCAATAAATGTCATAGACTCTCTCTAACTCAAGTTCTTGGGACAAACTTTATAAAAACAATACACCAATATTTGATATAAAACGATAAGAAATTCTATCAATTCTTGACCCTTGTTATTTTAAATAACAACCAAGTGAAATATAACCCACAATATAAACTTTTAAAATATTTACATCAATCCAAGATTTTGGATAAAATCGTACAAAATCATTCCATTTGCTTTAAGTCATCGAAATCACTTTTGGCTCCTAGGCCTAAATATAAGAAAATCACCCATACCTTTCACTAGGAGTACTATACCATCACCGACACAAGAAGGTCAACTAGGTTATGTACCTAGCGGCAAGTATCATATACCCTACTTGCTCAGGTCGTCTCATCGTAGTGCCGTGCGAATCGACTCAATCATGCTAATAATAGCACAAAATAGTACTCTCTCGAGGGAGAGCACTCTGCCGTAGTCTATATTACAAAGTGACCATCTACGCCTACACCGGCACATGTAGTTTCATGACAACGAACACGATATATCCGAAGTCAATCTCGGTGAACACAAGTAACTCCCAAAATATTTGATACTTCAAAATAGATTCATAGCATAGTAGCCTCAAATGATCTATTTTTATCAAATCATAGCATTTATAGAAAATCTAAATCCTTTGAACAAAATTTAAATAAATAACCTTTTACATGCTAAAGCCTTTAGCAATTTAACATCAATATTTAAAAGATACTACAAGTGTTATTCTATTCATCAATTTCCAAAAGAAATACTTTCCATGAAAACTTATCTTTAACACTCAAATATGTATACTCTTGTCAATACGTAAGTTTTGATAAAAACTTATAACATTTACCTTGAGTGTCACTTTGCCAACAAGATTTAAAATAAAAGTTTATAAAACGGCATGATACTATGTATACAACATAATATTCTAGTACATGGAGACATCCGAACTTGTTTGTCCCCACAAGCACGAAAGCACATTTGCAAATAACTTAAGTATTAGTTCGAAATATTCTTTTAGAGAAAGTCCCTCAAGAAGAGTAAGTTTTAATCAACTTACCTCGCTTTCGCTTTATTAACATTCACAAGCTTTCAATCCTCCTCTATCATTCCAATATTGATTAAAATGCTCAACATCACCAACAAGTCGATATCTACAATTAGATATCATAATTACATCAGAATATGACCTAAGATATTGATCAACATTCATATATGGCTCACAAGTTGGCTACAAGCCTCCAATAACTCAAATCGTCAAATAGTTTTACATGCTAGACCATTCAACTTCATTCTTATATTTTAATACCCATTCAGAGTCATTAATGATACTACATCAATTGTCCATTGCCACCAAGTTACTATTCATCGTCTTCCATAATCAACACTTGCAAAATATACAATTCAGGTGATTACTTAGTTGATCACTTCCATCTTTTGCTAACAAATAATTTCATAGGTTCATTGTATTCATAAATTTCATCGTCAAGATTACCATTCATCTTCTCTCTTATTTTCTCAAAAGTACTATTCATGCCATGAACTAGAGTTTTATAATCCAATCTTTCAACCATTAAAACTTGTAACAAATGCTTCAAATACTTCTAACTACTCATAATAAATCAGTTTGAAGCATTGGACTTACCTCTAGTAGATCAATCTTGAAAAATCACAACTTTGGGATTTTTGAGTTCTTGAGGATTTGATGAAGAAAACTAATATTTGGATGTAAGAATGATGTTAGAACTCATGTATATTGAGTAATAATCAACCCAAAACATCATTATCAACTTACCTTGGTTGATTGGACTTGATTTGAGATCAAAATCGCCCTTTCACCTCAAGAACCCTAACCTCCAAATACTCAAAATACTCCCCTCCCCCGACCTTGTATTTATAGGCCCAGATTTCTGGGTTTCGGATGCGGACCTGGATGCTTCGAATCCCCACTTCACTCCTCTTTGAAGTTCGGATGCGGAC
>AWOL01S0010180.1:30722-58224 GCA_000715115.1 Nicotiana otophora | reverse complement strand
CTTCTCTCTTATTTTCTCAAAAGTACTATTCATGCCATGAACTAGAGTTTTATAATCCAATCTTTCAACCATTAAAACTTGTAACAAATGCTTCAAATACTTCTAACTACTCATAATAAATCAGTTTGAAGCATTGGACTTACCTCTAGTAGATCAATCTTGAAAAATCACAACTTTGGGATTTTTGAGTTCTTGAGGATTTGATGAAGAAAACTAATATTTGGATGTAAGAATGATGTTAGAACTCATGTATATTGAGTAATAATCAACCCAAAACATCATTATCAACTTACCTTGGTTGATTGGACTTGATTTGAGATCAAAATCGCCCTTTCACCTCAAGAACCCTAACCTCCAAATACTCAAAATACTCCCCTCCCCCGACCTTGTATTTATAGGCCCAGATTNGTTTATTGGACTTGATTTGAGCTCAAAATCGCCCCTTCACCTCAAGAACCCTAACCTCCAAATACTCAAAATACTCCCCTCCCCCGACCTTGTATTTATAGGCCCAGATTTCTGGGTTTCGGATGCGGACCTGGATGCTTCGAATCCCCACTTCACTCCTCTTTGAAGTTCGGATGCGGACCTGGACGCTATGGCAGCACTTCACTGCCAGCCTCTCTTTCAGACGCGACCTCGGATACTTCGCATTCGCAGGCTCCTCCGCCAGCCTTTGGTAATTTGGTCATAACTTCTTGTAGGAATGTCCAAATGACAAACTATTTGAAGCACTCGATGATATTTTATTTGATAGGTTTTACATCACACAACTCCTTATATATATATACTCGTCCAAAGTTTGGTCTTGTGCGTACTCATTTGGAACTTTAGTCCATCATGTAATTTCCAACTTGACTTAGACTTAGGGCTCTCTTTAGCCCCCATATCACTTATAATATGACTCATACACTTATTATCATATCTAATTAATATCCATCAAATTAATTGTCCTCGTCTGCACAAAAAATAATATAATTAGCGCACATCAACTTTCTTAATAGCACTTAAGTACTTCAAAATTTTTTGGGGGTGCTACATCAGTGGTATTCGTGCGTGATAATAGAACTGGAAGTTCCTTACATAATCGATATAAATTCATTGTTTGTGTGATCATATATTTTAAAGGAAGGAAATGATTCAAGCTCTTAAATATTTCTGAAGACATTGTTCAGTTATTTCTTGTTCTGAGTCTTATTGTTGTATATCATGCTTAATTAGAATTTTATATTATCATGTTATTGACCCTAGTAAGTGTTGGAGTCGACCCCTCGTCACTACTTCTTCGAGGTTATACTAGATACTTGCTGGGTACATATTATTTATGTACTCACGCTACACTTCTACACTTAATTGTACATGATCTGAGGCAGGTGCATCTGGTTACCAGTCTGGTGCACAGATTTGATCCCCATCTCAAAACTTCACAGTGAGCTACCTTCCGAGCCGTTCTGCAGCAGCTGGAGTCTCCCTTATGTTTTACTTTTCTATCTATTTCATTTCAGACAGTAAGCTAGTGTCCTTTTGTATATTCTACTAGATTGCCCACGTACTTGTGACACCAGGTCTTGGCACACACACTAGTAGACTTATGATTTTGAATTTGTTTACATGATTACAATTTGTACTCGTTTCCTTCCGTTTAATTATGTCACATTCGTAATTTTCTAAATCTCTTTAACAAATGAGGAAATGTTATCCACTTAGTATTTTATTTAAACGGAAAACCATTACTTTGATCAGTGTTGGCTTGCCTAGCAATGGTGTTGGGCGTCATCACGGCCTAAGATGGAATTGGGTTGTGACAATATGGTATCAGAGCACTAGGTTCACGTAGGTCTCACAAGTTATGTATAGTCCTAGTAGAGTCTTGCGGATCGGTGCAGAGACGTCCCCATTTATCTTTGAGAGGCTATAGGGTGTTAGGAAACTACTCTTTATTCATCTCCTATCATGCAGTTGGTGGTATACTAAAACCCTTTCTCTCATTCTCTCACAGATGGTGAGGACGCATACGACGGACATTCCAGACCCGGGAGGAGCTTCTCCCCCTATTTCTAGAGGCTAAGTCAGAGGTCGGGGGAGAGCACCAACCCGAGGTAGGGGACAAGGGCATCCCAGAGCTGCCCTGATAGTACCACCAGCAGATCCAGTGGAGGATCCCATCATTGAGGAGCAGGGAGAGGTGCCTGCCACAGAGCCAGCCCTGGTAGATTTCATGTCAGCATCGGATTTTTAGGAGGTCATGGGCCGTATGCTGCGGTTCATGGACACTATGACTCAGGCTGGTTTATTTCCAGCAGACCCAGCCACATCTCAGGCGAGAGGGGGAGCAAAGACCCCGACTGCCCAGGCTCCGGGGCATGCAGCTGTAGTATATCAGACTCCAGGTACACTGCCCGTGGGCGGAGCCCAACCAGTTGCAGTGGTGCACCTAAGCCTAGATCAGTTGCAGACGGCAATCCGCAGAAGCTATTGGACAGATGGACTAGGCTACACCCTCCTATCTTCAGGGGTGAGAGGCATGAGGATCCCCAGGACTTCATTGACTGGTGTAGGGACAGACTGCACTACATGAGGATATTGGAGTCCCATGGGGTGGATTTCACTACTTTCCAGCTGGAGGGCAGGGCCCGTAGATGGTGACAATCTTATCTACTTAGCAGACCATCAGGTTCTCCTACCATGACATGGGACCAGTTTACACAGCTTTTCTTGGATAGGTATATTCCACTCTCTCAGAGGGAAGAGTTGCGAGGTCAGTTCGAGCAGCTCGAGCAGGGTCAGATGTCAGTGATCGATTATGAGGCGAGATACTTTGAGTTGTCTCGCCACATAATTATGATACTTCCTACCGATGTAGAGAGAGTGCGGAGATTTGTTGCGGGGTTGCACCTTGGTATTCGGGCTAGTATGGCCCGGGAGGTTGAGATGGGTACTGATTATCAGCTAGTAGTAGAGATTGCTCGGAGGATTGAGGGCTAATGCCAGAGGGGTAGAGAGCAGATGTAGCAGAACAAGAGGACCCGTTTCTCTGGAGAGTTTAGAGGTGCCCCGGCTAGGGGCAGAGGTCAGTTTGGGAGGGGTCAGCCCAGCAGGCCCACATATCCAGCACCACCACCTCCTCGGGATGCTCCAGCGCGACCCTATTTTAGTGCTATGCTAGAGAGTTCTTATCGCCCACCAGCTCATCAAGGTTCTTCTAGTGCCTATTTTAGTGCCATGCCGGAGAGTTCATACTGCCCACCAATCCAGGGTTCTTCTAGTGGGTATTCAGGCCATCAGGGTCAGACTTCGGGGCAGCAGTCCATGGTACCGAGAGGTTGTTATGAGTGTGGGGATCCAGGTCACATGAAGAGGACCTGTCCCAGACTTCAAGGCAAGGCAGTACACCAGGGTCATCAACCCATGATTGCAGCACTAGTCGTCCGACCGCCCAGAGGTGGGGGACAGACGGGTAGGGGTCGTCCTAGAGGTAGAGGCCAGGCAGGGGGAGGTCAGCCAGTTATTGTTCAGCCAGGTGGAGGCTAGTCAACCGGCGCTCCAACTAGATTCTATGCTTTTTCGGCCAGACCAGATGCAGTGGCCTCAGATGCCGTGATCACATGTATCATTTCTATCTGCGGTAGGAATGCTTCGGTATTATTTGATCCAGGGTATACCTATTTATATGTATCATCTCTGTTTGCTCATTTCTTGGATATTCCTCGTGAGTCCTTGGGTACTCCTGTTTATGTGTCCACTCCTGTGATCGGTCGGTCCTGTGTGGTCAGATTCTGTGGTTATGAGAGTAGAGCAGACCTTCTGTTACTTGATATGACCGACTTTGAGGTCATCATGGGCATGGACTAGTTATCCCCATATCACGCCATCCTTGATTTCCATGCCAAGACTGTCACCTTAGCAATGCTAGAGTTGCCTAGATTGGAGTGCAAGGGTTCTTCTGTCAGTACATCTAGTCGGGTTATCTCTTTTCTGAAGGCTCAACATATGGTTAAGAAGGGTTGTTTGGCTTATCTAGCCTATGTTCAGGCTACCACCGCAGAGTCTCCGACGATTGATTCAGTGCCAGTAGTCCGGGAGTTCGCCGATGTGTTTCCTTCTGACCTTCCAGTCATGCCACCAGATTGTGATATTCATTTTTATATTGACTTGGCTCCAGGCACTCAGCCTATATTCATCCCACCATATCGTATGGCCCCAAAAGAATTGAAGGAGTTGAAGAAAAACTTTAGGAGTTGCTAGTGAAGGGGTTCGTCAGGCCGAGTGTATCACCTTGGGGTGCACCAGTATTATTTGTGAAGAAGAAGGATGGACAATGCAGATGTGTATTGATTACCGCCAGTTGAACAAAGCCACTATTAAGAACAAGTACTCATTTCCACGTATTGATGATTTAATTGACCAGTTGCAGGGTGCTAGGGTGCTTTCTAAGATCTACGTGAGATCGGGATACCATCAGTTGAAGATTCGGGACTCAGATGTTCCGAAGACTGCCTTCCATACTAGATATGGCCATTATGAGTTTCTAGTGATGTCCTTCAGCCTGACTAATGCCCCAACGGCATTTATGGATTTGATGAATAGGGTGTTCAGGCCTTATATCGATTCCTTTGTTATTGTCTTCATTAAAGACATCTTGATTTACTCACGTAGCATGGAGGAGCATGAGCAACATTTGAGAGTGGTGCTTCAGACCTTGAGGGAATAGAAGCTATATGCTAAGTTCTCCAAATATGAGTTTTAGTTAGGTTCTGTGGCATTCTTGGGGAATGTGGTATCAGGAGAGGGTATTAAGGTGGATCCCAAGAAGATTGAGGTGGTTCGGAGTTGGCCTCGTCCTACCTCGACGACTGAGATTAGGAGTTTCTTGGGGCTAGCAGGTTATTATTGTCGATTTGTGGAGGGCTTCTCATCCATTGCAGCACCTTTGACTAGATTGACCCAGAAGGGTGTTCCGTTCTGTTAGACCGATGATTGTGAGGCAAGCTTTCAGAAGATCAAGACAGCTTTGACTACAACACTAGTTCTAGTGTTGCCTTCCGGTTCGGGGATGTATATGGTGTATTGCGACACTTCACGCGTTGGCTTGGGTTGTGTATTGATGCAGGAGGGGGGAGTTATTACATATGCTTCACATCAGCTGAAGCCCCATGAGAAGAATTATCCATGCACGATTTGAAGTTGGCTGCGATTGTTCATGCTCTTAAGATTTGGAGGCATTATCTATATGGGGTGCCTTGTGAGGCTTACACTGATCACCACAGTTTGCAACACTTGTTCAAGCAAAGGGATCTCAATTTGAGGCAGCACAGCTAGCTTGAGTTACTGAAGGACTATGACATCACTATTTTTTATCATCCGGGCAAGGCGAATGTAGTTACAGATGCCTTGAGCAGGAAGGCAGAGAGCATGGGTAGCTTGGCATTCATTTCAGTAGAGGAGAGGCCACTAGCTTTGGACATTCAGTCCTTGGCCAACAAACTTGTGAGATTGGATATTTCAGAGCCCAGCCGAGTTCTTGCATGTGTTGTTGCCCAGTCTTCACTATTGGAGCAGATCAAGGCTCGACAGTTTGATGATCCGTACTTGGAAGTTCTCAGGGGGACGGTACTACAGGGTATTTCCAAGGAGGTTTCTATTGGCGAGGATGGTTTCCTGCGACTCCAGGGTCGTCTATGTGTTTTTAATGTCGATGGCTTGAGGGAGAGGATCCGAGAGGAGGCACACAGTTCTCAATATTCCATTCATCCGGGGTGCTACGAAGATGTATCGGGACCTGAGACAACATTATTGGTGGCGGCGGATGAAGAAAGACATAGTTGAGTATGTAGTTAGGTGTCTAAATTTCCAGCAGGTTAAGTATGAGTACCAGAGGCCAGGTGGCTTACTCTAGCAGATGACTATACCATAGTAGAAATGGGAATGCATTACTATGGACTTCGTAGTTGGGTCGCCATGGACCTTGCGGAAGTTCGATGCAGTTTGGGTCATTGTTGACAGGTTGACCAAGTCAGCACACTTTATTCTACTTGCAACTACTTATACTTCAGAGAGGTTAGCCCAGATTTATATTCGGGAGATAGTTCGGTTGCACGGTGTGCCTATTTCCATCATATCAGACAGAGGCCTTCAGTTCAATTCGCATTTCTGGAGAGTCGTACAGAGTGAGTTGGGGACCCGTGTAGAGCTCAGCACTGCGTTTCATCCACAGACCGACAGGCAGTCAGAGCGGACATTCCAGATCTTGGAGGACATGCTCAGAGCATGTGTGATGACTTTGGTGGACATTGGGCTCAGTTCTTGCCTTTGGCCGAGTTTGCTTACAACAAAAGTTATCAATCAAGCATCGAGATGGCTCCATTTGAGGCTTTATATGGTCGGCGATGTCGTTCTCCTATCGGGTGGTATGAGCCCGACGAGGCTAAGTTATATGGTACTAATTTGGTGAAGGATGCCTTGGAAAAGGTAAAGTTGATTCAGGAGCGACATCGCATGGCACAGTCCAGATAGAAGATTTACGCGGATCAGAAGGCGCGTAATATATCATTTATGATAGGGGAGAAGGTTCTCTTGAAAGTCTCGCCGATGAAGGGCATTATGAGATTCGGGAAGAAGGGCAAGTTGAGCCCAAGATTTATAGGCCCATTTGAGGTGTTGAGGCGGGTTAGGGAGGTTGCTTATGAGCTTGCTTTACCTCCCAGCCTATCAGGGGTTCATCTTATTTTTCATGTGTCTATGCTCTGGAGGTATCACGCCGACTTGTCACATGTGTTAGACTTTAGCACTATTCATCTAGATGGGAGCTTGGGTTATGAGGAGGAGCCAGTTGCCATTGTTGCTAGACAGGATCGCCATTTGAGATCCAAGAGGATTTCCGTGATAAAGGTCCAGTGGAGGGGCCAACCAGTCGAGGAGGTAACTTGGGAGTCCGAGGGGGACATGTGGAGCAGATATCCACACTTATTCAACACTTCAGGTATGATTCTAAACCCGTTCAAGGACGAACGTTTGTTAAAGAGGTAGAGAATGTAACGACCCGACCGATCGTTTTGCTTTCTAGAACCCTGTTCCCCTAAATAAAACTTCTTGTACATGCTTTTACTGTTTTATGACTTGCGGAAATAGTTAGTTCGGGATTTGGAAGGGTTCGGGTTGAAATCGGAACACTTGGTTCCTTAAGGTTGGCCTAAAAATCCAAGTTTGACTTTGGTCAATATTTTGAGTAAACGATCTCTGAATCAGGATTTGACGGTTCTAATAGGTTCGTATGATAATTTTGAACTTGGGCATATGTTCGGATCGGGTTTTGGATGACCCAGGAGCGTTTCGGCGCCTAATAGTGAAAGTTGGTTGTTGAAGGTTTTAAAAGTTCTTTAAATTTGGTTTGGAGCAGGTTTTGGTGATATCGAGGTCCAAACGGAATTCCAAGATCAGAAATAGTTCCGTAATATCATTTAAGACTTGCACGTAAAATTTTGTGTCATTCCGAGTAGTTTAAGTATGTTTCGGCGCATTGGAAGTAAATTGAAGAACTTGAAGTTCTTAAGTTTGATTCAATTGGTTTTGGGGTGCGATTCTTAGTTTTAATGTTGTTTCGGGCATTCCAAGAGTTCGAGCGAGTCCGTTTTATGATTTCCAAACTTGTTGGTATATTCGGGCGGGGCCTCGAGTGTCAATCGGATGATGCTCGGACCAAGATAAGAATTTGGAGCAGCAGGTGATGCACGAGATCTATCAAAACCGCACATGCGCTTGGTCAGCCGCAGGCGCGAGCTCGCAAGTGCGGGCCAAGCCTCGCAGAAGCGTCCAAAGGAGAGCAGCCCAGGTTCCGCAGATGCGGTCCATCCTCCGCAAAAGCGGGTACCCATCCGCAGAAGCGGTCCCAGCCGGCCTAGTGAATTCTGCAGAAGCGGACCCTGTCCGCAGAAGCGAGGGCGCAGGTGCGGCCCTATAACGCAGGTGTAGAAACCGCTGGAGGCAGTGGGCCTCATTTATTATGGGCTACGACCATTTTTATCATATTTTCTTCCACTCTTGGGTGATTTAAGAGCTTCTAAGGAGGGGATTTCGACCTAGCTTTGTGAGGTAAGTAATTTCTTCTAAATATGAGTTTAGTACATATATTATGGGTAGATTTCCACATGAAAATCGATAGAAATCATAGGTTGAGATGAAAAACCTAGGGTTTAATAAAAATGAGATTTTACCACGAAAATGATTATGAAACTTAGTGAAAAAACATATATTATGCTCCTAAGGTTATGGGCAACAACTTTCTTCAAATATCTCCGGAATCCGGGCGTGTGGGTCCGGGGGTGAATTTTAGAAATCTTGCAATTTTGGTTAGGTAATCACTTTAATAGTGGAAATGTTAACTTTTGAGCAATAGATTGATCGATTTATATAATTTTTGGCTAGTTCCGAGTTGTTTGGCCTCAAATTTGGAGGTTTGAGCGCATTCTTGAATTGAGAAGTAAGCTTTGAGACGAGGTAAGTCTCTTTTCTAACTTTGTAAGAGGGAACTTACCCCATAGGTGAACTTAATTAATATGTGTTGTTATTTGTGGGGGCTACGTACGCACGAAGTGATGAGAGTCCCTACATAGCTACTATTCCTGTTTATGTCCGGGTAGTTTTAGGTTTACACAATGCTTGTGGACACCGTTATTTGATTATATTTGTTAACTATATCAAATGGAACCGAGTTGAGGATTTTTGAGGATTTAAAAGCTTCAAGTCGAGTTGTCCTTATTTCGAAATGATTTATTGATAAATTTATATTTGACCGCGTCGCATGTATGATTCGCGAGCGGGGTAGTAGATGCATCTATGGTTCGCGTCGTTCGACCCTCGGCAGTGCACAATTTATATTTATATTAGATCGGGCCGAACATCCTCGGTGGCATTCGTGTGTGATAATAGAACCGGAAGTTCCTTTCATAATCGGTATAAATTTATTGTTTGTGTGATCATATGTTTTAAAGGAAGGAAGTGATTCAAGCTCTTAAATATTTCTGAAGGCATTGTTAAGTTATTTCTTGTTCTGAGTCTTATTGTTGTATATCATGCTTAATTAGAATTTCATATTATCATGTTATTGGCCCCAGTAAGTGTCGGAGTCAACCCCTCATTACTACTTCTTCGAGGTAAGACTAGATACTTACCGGGTACATATTATTTATGTACTCAGGCTACACTTCTGTACTTAATTGTACAGGATCTGAGGCAGGTGCATTTGGTTACCAGTCTGGTGCGCAGATTTGATCCTCATCTCGAAACTTCACGGTGAGCTGCCTTCCGAGCCGTTCTGCAGCAGCAGGAGTCTCCCTTATATTTTATTTTTTTCTGCCTATTTCATTTCAGACAGTAGGCTAGTGTCCTTTTGTATATTCTACTAGATTGCCTACATACTTGTGACACCAGGTCTTAGCACACATACTAGTAGACTTATAATTTTGGATTTGTTTACATAATTACAATTTGTACTCGTTTGCTTCCGTTTAATTATGTCACATTCGCAATTTTCTAAATCTCTTTAACAAATGAGGAAATGTTATCCACTTATATTTTATTTAAATGGGAAACCATTACTTTGATCAGTGTTGGCTTGCCTAACAATGGTGTTGGGCGCCATCACGGCCTAAGATGGAATTGGGTCGTGACATAGTTGGTACATGACGTTCTCGTGTAGACCTTCTAAGAGGTGTTTGTACAACTTGTTCACCTTGTGCTGGATTTGGTTGTTGTTCAATTTGGTTTGGAACTGGTTCATTAACATGTTTTTGAACTACATTTAGTTCTTGAACTTCAACCGTTGAAGATGGCAACTTCCTTGTCAACTTCAAAACATCCAATAAAAGTTCTTCAACTTGTGTCTCATGATCTTGATTTTGTGTTGATTCATTAGTTTCTTGAACTTCATCAAGTTCTATTTCTCCACTATAATTTTCTTCCAAAAGAAATTCCCTTTCCAAAAAGGTTGCTCTTCTAGCCACAAACACTTTATGGTCAGAAGAGTGATAGAAATAATATCGCATTATTTCTTTGGGATACCCAATGAATCTACACTTATAAGATATTGAGTCAAGTTTATCATACTGCAGTCTCTTAACATAAGCTCGACAACCCCAAACTTTAATGTGTTTAAAGTTAGGCTTACGTCCTTTTCATATCTTATATGGTATTGTAGAGACTGACTTAGTGGGAACTTTATTAAGTAAGTATGTTGTTGCTTCCAAAGCATATTCCCATAAATTTATTAGAAGATCAATGAACCCCATCATAGATCTCACCATATCTAATAAGGTTTGATTTCTCCTTTCAGACACGCCATTGTGTTGTGGTGTTCCTGGAGGTGTCCACTGTGAGAGAATTCCATTCTCTTTTAGATACCTAGTAAAATCTTCACTAAGATATTCTCCACCTCTATCATACCTTAGTACTTTGATATTTTTACCAGTCTGTTTCTCAACTTCATTACGGAACCTTTTGAACATTTCAAAAGATTCAGATTTGTGTTTCATAAGATACACAAATCCATATCTTGACAAATCATCAGTGAAGGTGATGAAGTAAGAATATCCACCTCTAGCTTGAATTTTCATGGGTCCACAAACATCTATATGAATTAGTCCCAATAATTCAGAAGCTCTTTCTCTATTTTTCAGTAAATGGAGATTTGGTCATTTTTCCTTTGAGACAAGATTCACAAGTTGGATATGATTCAAAATCATACTTGTCAAGGTATCCTTCCTTGTACAACTTATTAATTCTTTTCTCTCCAATATGACCAAGCCTACAATGCCAAAGGTATGTATGATTTGCTTGATCATCTCCTTTTCTCTTAAGACTAGAAACATGCATAATCGAATTAGCATTCACATTAGGTAAGACATAAACATCATGTTGGAGATAGCCATTCACATATAAATAATCACCATAATAAATAGAGCAAATACCATTGCCTATGTTAATGTAAAACCCACGCTTGTCCAACATAGAAGCTGAAATTATGTTCGAAATAAATTTAGGAACATAATAACAATCATCTAGCATAAGTACTTTTACCGAAGGCATTATTAAAGAAATTGATCCTACAGCTATGGCTGCAACTTTTTCACTATTTTCAACTTGTAGATTAACTTATCCTTTCTTTAGTCTCCTACTTATCTTGAACCCTTGTAACATATTGCAGATGTTATAACCACTGTCAGTATCTAATACCCACAGTGACGAATTAGTAGTAGCTAAAGAAATCTTGAAAATATTTTTCATTAATGTCTCACCTTGTTTCTTGTCCTTTTGAGTTGCAAGATACTCCTTGCAGTTTCTCTTTCAATGCCCTTTCTTCTTACAGTGAAAACATTCGGCATCATATGCTGACTGCAAGATCAAATCTTCAAAAATCTCTTTACCAAGCTTCTACCCCAACTTCTCATGTTCTTCGGTAAGAACAATCACATGATTAACAAGGGGTCCAACCGGATAGTTTTCAATGTCTAGTTGTGTATCAACCATCTTCTTAACATATTCAATAATTGCAGTTGAATCCATATTCTGATGTTTCCTATGGAGTTCAGAACTCATAGAAGCGAGAATGATGCGTTTAATAGCAAGGCATTCTTACAAGTGTTTCTAATAAACCTTGGTGCCTTGAACATCATTCTCTGGTGGGATTATCTTTGCAGGAGTACTGATCACATCAATGAGCTTTTCATGCATGAGAACAATTCTCAAATTTCTATACTAGTCATCAAAGTTTGGTCCTACCAACTTGTTGGTCTCAAGTATTTCACGCAGTGATATAACAGACATATTGAGAAATTTAAAATATGGAAAATAAAAGGCAATAATATAAGAACATATTTACATATATCATAAAGACATGTACTTTTAGCTAAATGATATTTCCACTAATAATTTTAAATTATTTACCCTCATTATAGTTTAAGAAATCTCTATTTCTTTTAGTGGAGTAAAGGAATCCTTTAACAATATGTATGAGCCCTTTGGAAGTCAAGTCGTTTCTCACATATATTTTAAAGGTAGGTACTCTTACCAGTTGTATCCCCATACAATATCCTTAAATAGCTCTATGTCAAATAGTCCCCTGGTAGTCAGGTCGATCCTATTGGCATAGTTGAGTTCAACCATCATGAAAGCAAAAAACTTATTAAATTTTATACTTCCCCAGGTTGTCCAGGCGTCTAGTGTAAAATTAAATAATTCTTCCAATCCATGCATATAATGCAATAAATAATTTTAACATATTCTCGAACTATAAGTCTCCTGGTTGTCAGGCCGCTCCATATAAACAAGAAATAAATAAAATTATTTATTTTGTTGGATAAATTTACAATAAAATATGTTATATTTTATTATTTAAGAACTCAAATTTTAGTAAGATGGAATTGTTAATAAAATAATTTTCAATAACATAAAGATCAAATATTTTATAGCATGTGAATTTAGTTCAAGTTGTCTACATGCTTAGTCCTAAATTAATTTACATCACATGTAATAAATAATTCAAAATTATGTAATGAACAAGCACGTGACATAAAAATAAAATTCAACATCTTCTAACATGTTTATTTTATATATCATATAAAAATAATTCATGCCAGAAAACTATTTTTAATTAACATCTCATGAACTAATAACAATTAAACTAATAGTGGTTCGGTTCGGCCGGTTATTTTATAAAATTTATACCATATCAATTTTTTGGTTATTCTATTATGTATAACCAGAATTAGACTTTTCGAAACCGTCCCAATCATGTTGGTTTCTCTTCGGTATCGATACGGTTTGATTAATTTTCGTTATGTTTTTTAAATATCATGTCAAATTCACCAGTAGAAGTAGAACGCAATAACATACATTCTTTTATAGGACTTAGCAAAACTCTCTAAATATTTTTACTGTTTAAGGGGTGACAAATTAAAAAAAAAATGAAAGATGGCTAGAGTATAGATCCATCAACTATTCTACAACAACGTAAAAGAAACCAAGCAAAGGCACAGAAAATATAAATCACACGAGTGGAAAGATATTAACCAAGCTAGGACTCAAGAATAAAGTCTATAGAAGATTAAATATTCAAAAAGATAAATCTAAATTATATGAAAGGAAACATATTCAATACATTGTAGTTTGCTACTCATAATCGCTAGAATACTTTGTGTCTTGCTAATAAAGATACTTGAAATAACTTAGTTTAAGTAAAAATAGCATAATAGGTTTTAGGAATTAGTATTTTAAGTTTAATTACTTGTTGGCTTGCAATAGTTTTCATAATTTCAAGGCCCAAAGAAATATTTAATGCATTATTATTTTTAAACTTACTAGATAAATATATTTTTCACATCTAAAATTTATTCGGTACTGTTAAATATTTTTTTGGTTTATTTTTATAAAATAAAAGACCTACCCTAATTATCTGTACGGTTATAGATTTATATAAAAACCTACGGTTTTTTAAAAAGAAACCTAAAAATCGGTTTGATGCGGTACAGTTCGGTCGATTTAGTCGGTTTTCGAATATCCATTGACACCCCTAGTAGAATCCAATAACTTATTATAGATTACCGTCGTATCTAATACAAACAATTTCAAATTCAAATTATGAATTATCTCAATAGTTTAAGTTATATGTATACATATTTTATTCACAATAAAATTATATCAATTCATATGCATTCAAACAATTTGACTATTGCACAGGACACATGTATGGTTTGAACTCTTCAAATATAATATTAAAATATTTCGTAAATAAATTTTAGAAACAATAAACCACGGCTATGATACCACTGTAGGATTGCGGGAAGTGTTCATAACACGCAGCGGAAGACAATAACAATCCTAGGAAGATCTTTTCGTGTTTAAAATTTATTTACATGTCAAAGATCGGATTTAAGACGTACCTGGTGAAGAGAGTCTCGTTTGAAAAATTCTTCGATAGTGCGAAGACTCTATGCGTATCCACACCGAGACCGATCATTACTATCAACTCTTTGATCAATGAAAACCGCGAACAAATTGAATGAAAAATATTGTGTTGAATTTTCTCAAAAAACTCAACTCAAAGGTAGAAGAACAAGAAATAATTTTCTCGCAATAATATTTTCTCTTGAGTTTTTTGGGGCACACATACATCTTATAGGTTTTCATATATTCTTCAATTTCACAAATATATCTCTATGTATAAGTGAATGGAAAAGGAAGAATTAAAATGGTATTTTAATTCCTTTCCAAGTCAAAGTTGAACTTTAGAAAAATAATTCCAAGGAAGAATTAATTGGGGGTTTTGTGGACTTTTGTCACGACTCAAAATCCAACTAGTCGTGATGGCACCTAACCCAACCCGTTAGGTAAGTCAATTACCAACTATCTGATTTCAATGAAATTAATGAGGCAATTAATTAAAAGAAAATAACTAAAACCAATACTTTTTCCCAAGAACTGGTAGTACAAATCATGAGCTTCTAAGAATAGAGTTTACAAAGCTGGTATGAAATAAATACATCATCTGTTTGAGAAGTACATAAATAGAGTTTTATGAATCTAAGGCTACCATAAACAAGAGACAGCTACAACCGGAACGCAGATACATCTTCAAATCCAACTCCCATCTAACACAACAACATCAACAGCCAACATCTGCACGCAAGGTGCAGAAGTGTAGTATCAGTAGAACCGACCCCATGTACTGAGTAAGTAACAAGCCTAACCTTAGGTTGAAAGCAGTGATGAGATTTTACCAAGGTCGGGTCCAAAACCAATAGTCCACAACAATATCCAGAAAACAAATCTCATAACAACAGAATTGAGGCAGCACAATGAATAACTCAATAACAAAGTGCTCAGTTCGTTCACAGTTCCGGAAAAATAAATATTTTTCTTTTCAAATATAATAGTAAAACTCAATTCTTTTCACTAAAATCACCAAAATATGAGTAAGTCTGAAAACTGTGATTTTTTCCAAAATCCTTTCAATAATAAATGGGATAATTCATTTTCTTTCCAAATAATCCGTATAAAACAATTGCATCACTATGCCCATCTGTCAACATGTGGGAGAAATTATGAATGATGTGATACTGTACAACATGAGAAAAAATCCATCTCTATGCATGTATGTCATGTGTTCATGTCAATGCGATGCAACTCAGTGATAAAATTATATGCATACTCTGAGAGTGTCATTTCATTCAGTCCTCCTAATCACTCAGTCCTCCCAGTCACTCAATCCTCACAGTAAAACAGTCCTCACAATCACTCATGCCTCACAGTCACTCAATCCTCCCAAATCACCCGGCACTCGCGCTCGACACTCACACTCGGCACTCGTACTCAGTAGGTACCTACGCTCATTAGAGGTGTGTACAGACTCCAGAGGGGCTCCTTCAGCCCAAGCGCTATAATTTACACGGACAACTCACATGTTGCGCGGACAACTCATGTGCCATAATAAGCCAATAAGGCCTGCTGCAGGTGGGCAGCCCCGATCCATATAATAGTAATAATATATATAAAGCCAATATGGCCTGCTGCGGCGTGCAGTCCGATCCCAAAAATATCCTCACAATCAGACCCTCGGCCTCCCGCAGTCATCAATCTCTCCAGTCTCTCGCTCATGGGCTCACAATTGATGAGAATAGCCCAAAAATGATGATATGATGTATCAATAAATAACAACAAAGACTGAAATATGATATGCAATAAAATGAATATGACCGAGTATGAATTTTAAATTTAAACAAATAATTCACAGCAATATGACCTCCGTGGGTCTCAATAATACTGGTACATAGCCTCAACATGATTTTTAATATGCTTTTCAGCTCAATTTCTTTAATACATAAAACTGCATGGAAAATACCAAGATTATTTAACTACAAAATTCCACAGAAATAATTAGGTCACAATTTCTATAGTGCACGTCCACACGCCCGTCACCTAGCATGTGCATCACCTCTCAAGGATTTACATAATATATATATTCATGGTTCGTACCCTCGGCTCCAAGATTAGAAGAGTTACTTACCTCGAACAAGTCGAATCCAATGTCGAGCAAGCTAAACAATGCTTCCAGAAATTCCATTATGCACGTAACAACTTCCGAACGGCTCGAATCTAGTCACAATTAATTTGATTCAGTCAACCCAAATTATAGGAATTTATTCCATATCAAAATACTAAGTTTTCTACAAAAATCCGAATTTACACTCAAAATCGCCCGTGGGGCCCACATCTCGGAACTCGACGAAAGTTACAAAATATTAACACCCATCTAACCATGAGTCCAACCATATAAATTTCACCAAATTCCGACATCAACTCGACCCTCAAATCTTCAATTGAAGTCTTTGAAGATTTCTACCATTTTCAACCCAATCTTTACCCATTTGAACTCAAGACTCTTTCCATAAACCTTATTGATACGAATAAATAATACTCTTATACTCAAGAATCATACGCTTAATCACCCATCATTACCCAAACTCGAAATTGAAGATTAGGGGGTAGAACCTTACAATTTGATGAAGAACTTGAGGGATTTCTCGTTGGATTTCAAGGCTAGGACAAGAATTTGATGAACAAGACACTTCATCTATTTCCTCTCTCTAGAATACTCTCACTTCTCTCTAAAATCATCAGATAATTTCCCCAAAATAAGCCCCAAAGTCTATTTAGCAAAATGGAGTCGAATTATGAAAATAGAAAAATTAACCCTCCGAAAGCAGGTCTTTCTCGTTGAGAGAGAGAGGAAGTAGATGAAGAACTTGAGGGATTTCTCGTTGGATTTCAAGGCTTGGACAAGAATTTGATGAACAAGACACTTCATCTACTTCCTCTCTCTAGAACACTCTCACTTCTCTCTAAAATCATCAGATAATTGCCCCAAAATAAGCCCCAAAGTCTATTTATCAAAATGGGGTCGGGTTATAAAAATAGAAAAATTAACCCTCCGAAAGCAGGTCTGCGGTCGCATAATGGAGCGCAGAATGGGTATGCGGGCCGCAAAATTGATCGCAAAACCGGTGCCTAGAACTGGGCTCTTCTAGTCCATTCTGCGACCAGTTTGCGGTCGCAAAAGCAGTTTTGCGATCGCATAACTGGTAGCAAAATTACATTTTTCCAGCCTTTGGTAATTTGGTCATAACTTCTTGTACGAATGTCCAAATGACAAACGATGTGAAGCGTTAGAAACTAGACTAAAAGAACTTTCATTTGATAGGTAATACATCATATAACACTTCGGTTACTGAGAGTTATGCTCATTTGAAGTTAGGTCTTGTGCGAACTAACTTGACTTTAGTCTATTATGAAATTTCCAACTTCTACATTCGATGCCGAAACCTATCGAATCAAGTCCGATTGACCTCAAATTTTGCACACAAGTCAATAACGAACCTATTCCAATTTTCAGAATTGGATTCCGACCCCAATATCAAAAAGTCAATCCCCGGTTAAACTTTCCAAAAATTCAACTTTCGCCATTTCAAGCCTAATTTTACTACGGACCTCCAAATAATTTTCCGAGCACGCTCCTAAGTCCAAAATCACCATACACAGTTATTGGAATCATCAAAACTCTATTCCTGGGTCGTTTACACATAAGTCGACATCCAATCACTATTTTAACTTAAGTTTTCAATTATGAGACTAAGTGTCTCATTTCACTCCGAAATCCTTCCGGACCCGAACCAACTAACCCGATAAGTCATAAATCATCTGTAAGGCATAAATTGATCAGTAAATGGGGGAACAGGGTTATAATACTCAAAACGACCGGTCGGGTCGTTACATGCTCCCCCACTTAAACATACGTTCGTCCTCAAACGTGCCATGAGTTATTTCCAAGCCACCACATCATTGTTCCATCTTACCACGCACGTACCCGGGGTGATCCCACGCCACCCTATTCTGTGTAAATTGTATAGGCCTGACAACACAACATAATTAAAAATCATTACTTCAACCTTAACTCATAAACCTTGGAATTCAATTTCCAACATTCAGAATTTCTTTTCAAGACCTGAATCTCATATCAACACGCTGTATGAGTCTGAACAAGCTGTATTGAGCCATAACCATAACCCCAGATATAATCACTTAACATACTACACAACTCGCATGCTCGCAGCACTATTTTCTATCACATTAACTACTCCAAAGTAACCCGGTAATAGTATTAAACCCCATATCAAACAAAACCTCATTCTAAAACTTTTGCACACTGCTGATAATGAAAGAAACACACAAAAATCTCAAGACCCCTTATCAGATCAACAAGTAATGGATCTCTCTCGCCCCAACCAGAACCATAATCACTTTCTAAGCCGAATTTCAATATTATCTTCCCGAATATACCGTTTCAAACCTGATAGTACTCATTATAGGTCCAATGACCTTATATTATTAAACACAACTATCCCACATACATGCCACATCAATATAGCTCTATCCACTACTGCGCAATCCGTGTACCCAAATATGGGAGATGTCTCAAGGAAGAGAACCATATTGCAAGTTCAACAAGCACCACCACAACTACAATGTTACAACCAACTCCTCAAATTTCGTGACGAGGATAACCGTAGGTGCAAGTGCACAATTGTAGAGGAAGGAAATTAATGAATCAGATAAATTATCATAGAAATAAAATTCCCACACAGGGCACGAGTGACTCACGTGCCAATAATATGAATCACCCAGCATGGTCATAGGCCTCTAGTCCCAGCATATCATACATGAGCAATTAAACAAGTACACGTGTATATGATAATGAAATAAGATTCTAATTCTCCTGGACTAGTATAAATTCCATAGTGTAAGCATGTTCAAAGTCCGCTATCACACATCAAATCGGCAATTTAACGCAAAAATAGTAACTACCCCGTTTATTCAGAGAATTAGCCTCTTTGTAACCACAAGTGTAGCCCTGATAGTTCTCAACAAAGGTAAGAACACGAGAAACGTTATAACTTTATGCTTAATAGTCAACTCTAGTCAAATCATATCCTAAGCATTATTTCGAGTATAAATACCTTCCCCAATGCCCGCACATTGGCTCAAACCTCACATATATGCACACTTATAGCGCATAGCTATCACAAATAATTAACGCAACTAATGCATCCACTCAGTTAAAATAAAATACTCACCTCAAATAGGCCACAACCCAAAACAATATACTTATGAGTCAGTCTCAAAATTCATCGAACACATGAATCACCATAACTGATCCCAACTCCAGCACTAAAATGACTAACACATCTTCCATTCTCGATAATCTCATGAGGAATACTTTCATAATTCTTCCGTGACACATAGAAATAATTTGAATATCAACAGTCTATTAACCAGGTAAGTACTGCAATACTGATGAACATCCGTAAGTCACAACACAACGCGCCTTCTGAAATGCGCACCCTTCTCAGGAATTACCAAGCAGTTATAACACTCGTCGAAATATCTGAAATTGACCATGCTGTCCAACATTCGTTATCTTCTCTTCAAGACTGAACTGTCACCCTGTACATGTAAATCCTAATCTCGCACAACACACCACATCTATTATGCCATAATGTGAAAAGCACAAGAATCTTATTATCAATTTTGAGTCACCAACAATTTACATACCCTATTAGTTAGAAACCGTTTTCTTGCTTCTTTCCAGGAGGAAATCACAATACACAACATGTTCTCCACATCGGTAGAAAAGTATCCGATTCAAACCATGGTAGAAACCATCATGAACACTTTGAAATCCATCTGTACATAACCAATCTATTAGAACTAAATTTCTCTAACTCGACCAAACCACGTAGGTCACCAAAACTCAAGAATATTGCCACCAAAACATCTGTAAAGTCTTACCACATCATAATTACCCAAAGAACTGATCCTACCATTACCATACCGGTCCAGCCTACTACCCAGTTGTCCTATTTCTCCAAGTCCTTTGCAAATTTTCCTTCCGATTGATACTTCTCTTTGCTAAAAGGCCACGATCTTTAGCCACACTCACCCCACAAACCTTAGCATAGAACCACAACGCCCTATGACCCTTAAGCAATTGTGTTCTTCTTAAGCACCTCCATAAATACCACAACTGTAACACTCACTCTGAAAATACCTTATGTGAATTTAAAATTGTTCTTCTTACCTTCTTTATACTGCAACATAGAGTCCCTAGTCATACAGAATTTCCGCAAGTCCAGTCGCCATTAAATGCAAATCTCAGATTTTATCCATACCCAAGTACGGAAACATTCTCAATTGCTATATATGATCCTCGAACCTATTGGACTTTCTCGAGAGTCTCCCCCTTTGTTCAAATCTAAATTACACCGCCCAGATGGGCCAAGAGACACCTGCCTCAATAGCACAACAACACTCAAAGAATTAACTCTACTTTTTAATACCACCGATCAATTTCATACTCCGTGGGCACTACATCATTCACAAATAACAACTCACTCATCCCACGATATTTTTTATATACTCATAAAGCTCAATATAAACCGTATCCAGAAATTTCCTTACTAGAGTCATTCTCAAACTCCATCTCTGCAAGTCATCACTGATTCCCAAGTAAATCTCAGACCTAAAACAAAATTGACACATACGCATGAACTGATTTGTCCATAGCAGACTCCCCCACTTGGCTCAAAGCCATAGATTAAAACACTCCATAACTCACAATACCCATACTTATTTACTGTCATAATACTGCAGTCGGTCCAACAAAAATTCATTTCAAGCTCATGCAACACCAACCATAAAATACCTCAATAGTCTGCTAAGTTCGCATTCATTCTCTCAACACTCAAGTCAACTTTCTCAACCAGATTCAAATTCATATCTCAACACATACACCCCGCTGGTAGCAAAGAAACTCTCCATTCACATTATAAGGAACACACCTATGTAGATTTCTTCACAGGGGATAACCCACCTCCTTAGCCTCAAATTGGTATCTTGTTATACCCTTTCGCAATTACAATTACTATGAAATCACTTAATCTTTCTGAGTCCAAACTCATTTACCAGACCTGAGAATTTAATTTGTCCCAAATTTTAACAACGTGAAAGATCCTTCAAAAATATTCATACTCGAGACTGTATGTCACATCAAATCGAAAATCAAGCACTCCCAATGGCATTTCCTTTACATTTTAAGGAAACACTTCTCGTCATATTCAAATCGTTTTAACACATCTCGCAGTCACATCATACCGATCACACAGCCATTCCACCGCTCATCGAGCCATAAATTCCACTCGTAGGGTCATTACCGGACATATGAGTCCAGTTGTACAAGTTACAACTAAAACTACCGATCTTAAGCTGCGGTCTAACCATGGCCTCAAGTCCTCCAGACTGTCCCATCACCAAAACACAGAATACACATCTCGCACATCATCCCTAAAATCACAAGCCTACGATACACAGCCGATACCGAGCGCTCATGTGCGCAAATGAATGTGTGGGAGGAATTCAAAGAGTTGTATTTCAAGCTGAATCAATTCCGCACGATAAAGAAAGAAAGATGGAAAATTATCCTAAATGCCCTGTAGCCTCTCGAAGATAGGTATGGACGTCATCATATCGATCTGCAAGACTCTACTAGACACTTGCTCATGATTTGTAGAACCTATGAAACTAGGGCGCTGATACCACCTTGTCACGACCCAAAATCCAACTAGTCGTGATGGCACCTAACCCAACCCGTTAGGTAAGCCAATTACCAACTATCTGATTCCAATGAAATTAACGAGGCAATTAATTAAAAGAAAATATCTAAAACTAATACTTTTCCCCAAGAACCGGTAGCACAAATCATGAGCTTTTAAGAATAGAGTTTACACAGCTGGTATGAAATAAATACATCATCTGTTTGAGAAGTACATAAACAACATTTTATGAATCTAAGGCTACCATGAACAAGAGGGAGCTACAACCGGAACGCAGATACATCTTCAAATCCAACTCCCATCGAACACAACAACATCAACAACCAACATCTGCACGCAAGGTGCAGAAGTGTAGTATCAGTACAACCGACCCCATGTACTGAGTAAGTAACAAGCCTAACCTTAGGTTGAAAGCAGCGACGAGCCTTTACCAAGGTCGAGTCCAAAACCAATAGTCCACAACAATATCCAGAAAACAAATCTCATAACAATAGAATTGAGGCAGAATAATGAATAACTCAATAGCAAAGTGCTCAGTTCGTTCACAGTTCCGAAAAAATAAACATTTTTCTTTTCAAATATAACAGTAAAACTCAATTCTTTTCACTAAAATCACCAAAATATGAGTAAGTCTGAAAACTATGATTTTTCCAAAAATCCTTTCAATAATAAATGGGATGTTTCATTTTCTTTCTAAATAACCCGTATAAAACAATTGCATCACTATGCCCATCTGTCAACATGTGTGAGAAATCTTGAATGATGTAATACTGTACAATATGAGGAAAAATCCATCTCGATGCCTGTATGTCATGTGTGCATGTCAATGCGATGCAACTCAGTGATAAAATCATATGCATACTATTAGAGTATCATTTCTTTCAGTCCTCCCAATCACTCATTCCTCACAGTCACTCAGTCCTTACAGTCACTCAATCCTACCAAATCACTCGGCACTCGCACTCGGCACTCGCACTTAGTAGGTACCTGTGCTCACTGGAGTGTGTACAGACTCCGGAGGGGCTCCTTCAGCCCAAGCGCTAAAATTTGCACGGACAACTCATGTGCTGCACGGACAACTCACGTGCCATAATAAGCCAATAAGGCCTGCTGCAGGCGGGCATCCCCGATTCATATAATAGTAATAATATATATAAAGCCAACATGGCCTGCTGCGGCGTGCAGCCCGATCCCAAAAATATCCTCACAATCAGGCCCTCGGCCTCCCTCAGTCATCAATCTCTGCAGTCTCTCTCTCATGGGCTCACAATGTCATGAGAATAGCCCAAAAATGATGATATGATGTATCAATAAATAACAACAGAGACTAAGATATGATACGCAATAAAATGAATAAGACTGAGTATGAATTTTAAATTTAAACAAATAATTCACAATAATATGACCTCCGTGAGTCCCAATAATACTGGTACATAGCCTCAACATGATTTTCAATATGCTTTTCAGCTCAATTTCTTTAACACATAAAACTGCATGAAAAATGCCAAGATTATTTAACTACAAAATTCCACAGAAATAATTATGTCATAATTTCTATAGTGCACGCCCACACGCCTGTCACCTAGCATGTGCGTCACCTCCCAAGGATTTACATAATACATATATTCAGGGTTCGTACCCTCAACTCCAAGATTAGAAGAGTTACTTACCTCGAACAAGTCGAATCCAATATCGAGCAAGCTAAACAATGCTTCCAGAAATTCCACTCTGCACGTAACAACTTCTGAACAACTTGAATCTAGTCACAATTAATTTGATTCGGTCAACCCAAATTATAGGAATTTATTCCATATCAAAATACTAATTTTTCTACAAAAATTCGAATTTACACTCAAAATGCCCGTGGGGCCCATGTCTCGGAACTCGACGAAAGTTACAAAATATTAACGCCCATCTAACCATGAGTCCAACTATACAAATTTCACCAAATTCCGATACCAACTCGACCCTCAAATCTTCAATTGATGTCTTTGAAGATTTCTACCATTTTCAACCCAATCTTTACCCATTTGAACTCAAGACTCTTTCCATAAACCTTATTGATACGTATAAATAATACTCTTACACCCAAGAATCATACGCTTAATCACCCATCATTACCCAAACTCAAAATTGAAGATTAGGGGTTAGAACCTTACCTCTTTGATGAAGAACTTGAGGGATTTCTCAATGGATTTCAAGGCTTGGACAAGAATTTGATGAACAAGACACTTCATCTACTTCCTCTCTCTATAACACTCTCACTTCTCTCTAAAAGCATCAGATAATTTCCCCAAAATAAGCTGCAAAGCCTATTTATCAAAATGGGGTCGGGTTATGAAAATATAAAAATTAACCCTCCAAAAGCAGGTCTGCGGTCGCATAATGGACCGCAGAATGGGTATGCGGTCCGTAAAATTGATCGTAAAATTGGTGCCCAGAACTGGGCTCTTCTGGTCCATTCTGCGACCAGTTTGCGGTCGCAGAAGCAGTTTTGCGATCACATAACTGTTTTGCGATTGCATAATTGGTCGCAAAATTACATTTTTCCAACCTTTGGTAATTTGGTTATAACTTCTTGTACGAATGTCCAAATGAGGAACGATTTGAAGCGTTAGAAACTAGACTCAAAGATATTTCATTTGATAGATAATACACCATATAACACTTTGGTTCATGCGAGTTATGCTCATTTGAAGTTAGGTCTTGTGCGAACTCACTTGACTTTAGTCTATTATGAAATTTCCAACTTCTACATTCGATACCGAAACCTATCGAATCAAGTCCGATTGACCTCACATTTTGCACACAAGTCATAAGTGACATAACAGACTTATTCCAATTTTCGGAATCGGATTCCGTCCCCAATATCAAAAAGTCAACCCCCCGGTCAATCTTTCCAAAAATTCAACTTTCACCATTTCAAGTCTAATTCTACTACGGACCTCCAAATAATTTTTCGAGCACGCTCCTAAGTCCAAAATCACCATATGGAGTTATTGGAATCATCAAAACTCCATTCCGGGGTCATTTACACATAAGTTGACATCCGTTCACTATTTTAACTTAAGTTTTCAATTATGAGACTAAGTATCTCATTTCACTCCGAAATTCTTCCGGACCCGAACTAACTAACCCGATAAGTCATAAATCAACTGTAAGGCATAAATTGAGTAGTAAATGGGAGAACGGGGTTATAATACTCAAAATGACCGGCCGGGTTGTTACAACTTTGAATTAGTCTCCTTATTAATATTTAATATATATTCCATATATAAATAAATATTAATTATAAGTACCAAATATATATATATCACACACATATATATATTTCCATCAAGAGATATAATTTAATTTTCTATTCCAAATAGAAAATTTCAATTTGTTCACAATATTAATTATATTCTCTGTGCTAGCAAAGGATATAACAATATTTCATTTGGACTAATAACTAAATTTATTTGACTAAATTAAATTCTTTAATTTAATTATCAAATAATAAAGTAATTCATCCTTTAGCAAAGATCATAACACTCGTTAGTGTGCGACCCCATAGGTTCAATACTAAATCGGTAGTAAATTGATCACATCAATATACTAATCAAGGGTGGCGTCTAGCAACACTCAACGACCGGATAGCATGAAGTATACAATTTACTCTCAAGAACCTATAGAAGAATAATGCATTAATTACTTATGTTCTTATAGCTTTGGGTCACCCTAGGATATGGTTCAACTGTCAAATCCTAATAGGCGACCAACTATGTGTTCATGTAAAAAATAATCGACCATTCAATGACCTAAGAAACTATTTTACTTTTATTCAATCGCCTTGGCCAAGGTCTTAATTTGGTCGATTATAATTCATGACAACATGGAGCTTAAACTCATTACCAAGAGTTGACAGATTTCATCTTGATCAATCACTAATTCTACAAGTATTTAATCATACCCAATATCCTTTCAACTATCGCCCTAGGGCCATATGTGTAATGACCCAACCGATCATTTTGACTTTTAGAACCCCGTTCCCCTAAATAAAACTCTTTGTATGTACTTTTATTAATTTATGACTTGCGGGGATGATTGGTTCGGGATTTGGAAGTGTTCGGGTTGAAATCGGAACACTTGGTTCCTTAGTTTGGCTTTAAAGGCCCAAGTTTGACTTCGGTCAATATTTTGAGAAAACGGCCCAGGAATCGAGATTTCACAGTTCCAATAGATTCATATGATAATTTTGGACTTGGGCGTATGTTCGAATCGGTTTTGGACAACCCGGGAGCGTTTCAGCGCTTAATAGTGAACATCAACTATTTGAAGGTTTAATGCTCTTTAAATTTTTGGAGTAGGTTTTGGAGTAATTGAGGTCCGTTTGGAATTCCGAGCTTGAGAATAGCTCCGTATGGTGATTTAAGTTTTGCACGCAAAATGTGGTGTCATTCCGGGTAGTATAAGTATGATTCGGCGCGTTCGGAGGAAGTTAGAAACTTGAAGGTCATATTTTGATCCAATTCGGTTTTGGGGTGCGATTCTTAGTTTCATTGTTGATTTGTGTGTTTCGAGAGTTCGAACAAGTCCTTGTTATGGTTTTAGACTTGTTGATGCATTTGGACGGGGTCCCGTGGAGCTCGGGTGAGTTTTGAACCACCCGGAGCTAAGTTGGAAAAATCTAGAAATTCTAGTTCTGATTTCCTTCTTTGCAAACGCGGAAGGACCATCGCGTTCAAGAAGAAGGAAAATGGGAGCTGGGCTACTGCCCTTCACGTTCACGTGAAGGGTGATGCGTTCGCGAACCCCGGGGGTGGCCCAAACTCACCTATAAGTAGTGATGGCGCCCAACATCCCAGTTAGGCAAGCCGGCTAATGATTTAAACATTTATTCATTTCTTTAAAAATTATCCGAGTAATCAAACTCTTCAAAATTTCAAAATTTAAGGAAAATATGAGAAAATAAGATAAATTAAAACCCAAGTGAAAATAATTAAATCCACAAATTCTACTAGTGTGTGTGCCAAGACCTGGTGTCACAAGTATATGAGCATCTACTAGATTATACAAAATTCTAAATATTGTCTGAAATAAAATAGGCAGAATACAAATACAAGAAGAGGCACTAGTTGCTGCAGAACGGCTCAGAAAGGTAGATCACCAATAAGCCTCTGGATAATGTGGATGCACTTTGATAGGTCCTCCGATAGTACCTGTCTCGGATCCTGCACAAAAAGTGCAGCAAGTGTAGCATGAGTACGTAAACAACGTATACCCAGTAAGTATCAAGCCTAATCTCGAAGAAGTAGTGACGAGAGGTCGACTTTGACATTCACTATGGGTCAATAATATTACAATAGAATTATTAATTAAACATGATTTTTAGGTGAATAACAATAATTTTCTAGACAAGCAGAAATAAATAAATTCCTTAAATTTCAATAATTTCCAATTTATCAAATTAGCTTCACAAGCTGCAATTAAAATATCAAGGTATCGTGTAATTATTATTATTAGGTACGATTTCTGCCGAGGTCATACGACCCGATCCAGAGTATCGTGTACACTGCCAAGGGACGTGCGGCGCGATCCATAGATGCATCTATACTGCCAAGGCGTTCGGCCCGCTCCACAAGAAAGGAGGACATTTTCTTATGAACCTCGAGAATGAGAATATTCAACACAGGAGGATGCACAAATTTCTACAATAGTTAAATATTCTGAACAAAATTTCAAGTATGTGAGATTTCAATCTTTTACCGTTTCCTCTAACAATTTGCAACATAATTCTATTGCTTTAA